>CAJHQP010002274.1:0-89831 GCA_905132765.1 Moricandia arvensis | reverse complement strand
GAGAGATAGCTTTGCCAATCAAAACTTGGTCATGGGCATTATACTTGAGTGAAAGCTTGGTATGAGATGGAGGCGTTGCATACTACAACGGAGCACTTGTGGTTCCTTGAGTAGACCGTTTGATAAAGACCACACGAATAGGCTACGACGCGTGGTTTCATCAGCACATTTCCACTAAAAGGCGTAGGTGTCGTTGTTGGGCTGTTGCATCAACGGTTGTTGTATGGTTGCTCATTTGAGCAACGTTGAGTGGAGTTTGCGTATAATGGTGGTTGTCAACGGGGGTGTGTTATGTTTCGTCAATGTTTTCTGTAGAGAAAACATGAAAGCGGATTAGATGCAATCAATATATAATATAATTTCAAGAAATAATAGTGTTAATCAATTTTCATTTTTGGTGTTTTGTAGTAGATCGCTTAAAGCGTTATCAAAGCCGCAAATCATATCGATATAAGTCTGAAAACGTTTTGCAAGTCGCTTAAAGCGTTTGCATAGCCGTTTTTTGTAGACTGTAGATTTGTTTCACACTGTTTTTAGAAAGCAATTGTGAAACGAAATCGTTTTTTTAACGTCTTATGATTCATATAAGAAAAACTTTTCGCGATAGAGTTACCGAGAAACTGCAAACCGTTTTGTTTTTATAGCAGAAAGAAATGTTTCGCGGAGTCGTAAAGCAATCGCAAACACGTTTCGACAAGATAATAAACGTTGTTTGAAAATCCTTGCAATTGGTTTTTATAAAAATACATATTTAAGATAATCCGATTAAGCTTAATATATATAGAAGCGATTAAGAGTTAAGACTGTGAGCCGGAAAATCGAATTGTATATATACGAGTTAAATAAAGCGTACGTTAAGGATAAGATACGATTTAATCAAAGACGAAATGAAAACCGAGTTTAAAACGTTTTTACAAGAAAATTAACATGGAGTCGAGACGGATGCTCTTTTCCTTAACTCTTAATATTCGCTTCCGTAGTGAGACGGACAGTACGAAATTAGAGTCCTCCAGGATACAACATGGTAGAGCATTCACTCTTCATCCCATGAACGTCCCCTAACAGCACTAATATTCTACGAACACTTCTCTAGACTTAAGCTTGGGATTACGATTGCTGGTTGTTTGCAGTGAATAAAGTTTAGAAACGAAGAACGACGAGTCGGGGTTTATTTTTAAAAGAGAAAGCGAGGAGCCACTTCCGCAACAAATCTGTTGACGTGGGCGAGAATGCTTGGGTAAGTTGAGTTTCGTAAACTCTATTCCCCAAGATTCTTATCTTATCTCATTTACAATATCTGCGAGAGGATAAATGAGCTATGCCGTTTTTTTTTTTTCCTTTGTATACCAACTACTTGTCGTTTTAAAAACAAAGAACGCATGTTGTTTTTTGGGTATAAAATGCAAAACGTTGAACTTAACTTGGTCAAAAGAATACTTCAAGCCCTAAGCCGAACCGAGGCCGAGCCGGCGAACGGCGGCGCGCGTGGGGTTCCTCCTCTCTTCCATGAGCCTTTGGACTAAGGTATGTGGTGGAGACATATTATATCTCTCCATTTTCCTTCTTTCTACGATGTGTTGGGAAATATCCACATGTCATGATATTGTAAAGTGTTGGGCTAAAGCCGCATTCATTTCTCTTCACTATTTCCAACATATTGAACAAGATATGTGATTTGCTATGGCGTCATCCGATGCTGCTAATGTTGTCTTTATGGCATTAGTGACGTTTTGTGTGGTTAAATAAAACTAATCATAGTTAGATAATATGGGAAGAAGAAAACAGCACAGGCTCATGAATACATATGATCATTTCTATAGCTCTTTGAACAAAAATGAGCCACTAGAATACAATAGAATCTGGAACAGCGTTCTCATGAATCATGTCAGTAAGAAACCTACATCATAGCTAGCTACAGGATGGGAGAAAAAAAAACACATAAGCTCAGAATAATGGATGTTGACACTGAATATGAAATGGGAATCTGGATTATGTACACGTTTCGGTGAATCATGATCAAAATGTGACACTGGATAGAAATGTAATTGGATTATGTCACAGGTTCTTGTGAATCACAAGTACTTATTTACCTCTGACGCTTGATAACGACAACACTTTATCCTCATGTGCTTCTTCGACAAGTCTATACCTCTTCCATAATCCCAGTTGCAACACTTCTTCTTGTTCACAGTTATCAAAATGTTTGTTCTTTAATACTCTTCGAAACATGAAGATCCTCATGTAAGCCCATTACCTCATGGCTCATCGAAAGATGGTCTATCACCGTTCTTGTCCTCCAACGACCGCTCTCGCATCATCCAGTATAACCACAAGCCTGGTCCGGTTAGCAAAGAATGCCAGAGTCCGGAGTCTTTTAAACCCTTATCTTCGTGATCCACAAAGCGTCGATGATTGCACGCTGTAGCACGTTGTTGGTAACGTAGCTAAGGGCAGTTGTTCCACCAGATCCGAATATCATCTGCAGATAATACTGCACCATTATCTTGTGGATTCGCTAAACGGATTCATAGGCTGTCAGCGACTGTGGTTGTCAGGAAGCGCAATCTGATGAGTACGAGAGATTGCTTGGACAGCCAAGAAACTGATCTCGGTTTTGGAACAGAGCTGATCTTGCAACCACGTGATCTTGCTTAGGTTCCACTTTACTCGAGCTGTACCCTCCATCACCCAATTTTCTTGTAATTCTCAGCTTTTGTCTTTCCACAGAACTTGAAGAAATTCTTGAAACCCTAGAAATTCCCAGTATCCTCGTCTTTGATCAGTTTTATCACGACCAATGATCTCAGGAATCCAGAGTCGCTCCATCAGCTCTACCGCTGCCTCGGTACGTGGATGAACGATCACGAAGCAAAGGGTTCTCAGCAATCGAAGACCTCGCTTGGATTCTGTTGAACACGTCTGGTCTTCGATGAAGTTTTTCAGGCCACGGAGTCTCCGTAAGTCGTCCACTCTTCAGAAAATTGACATTATTTGCCTCGTCATTTGCTTTGCCTTGATCCTCTTTGGTAACGAATAGCTGGCAGCCGAGCTCTCCTAGTGAAGACTCAACGATCAATAAAACGATGAAGAATGAAGAAGCTATCTCGAGAAGAACGCACAAAAGTGGTCTGTTTCTTGAGATGAGCGACAAGAGGAAGAAGACAAGAAGAAGGCGGGTCCCGATCGAGTACATTATACTTACTCGGACCCTGTGCTAAAATACATCAAATTATGAATATATTCAATTTCATGCACGCAATCTAGAAATTGGCTTTTACATACATTGACCGATTGTCCGTTAGTCAAAATACGGAATCTGAAGCTTGTCCGGTTAGATATTGGCTTTACGGGCTTTTGTTTTTAAATTAATTAATAATTTCAAAATAAAAATTCTACCAAGGAGGTGGGGAGACTCGAACCGGGTCTTGAGTGCATTTTTTTAGAATACATAAACACAATGCAAACTCAATTATTTGATATTTCCCTGTTGTTGTCTATTTATACTAATAAAATTTCATTCTAATATTTCTATCCTCTTCTTTTTTTGGTGTCAGTTTTAATCATCTAAACAATAATCAAAACAATTTTTTGAAATAATCTATTTCTAAGTTTTTGTCACAAAAAAAAAACTTCTATTAAGAAAAGAATCAAAAGTAAATTTCCTAAAGATACAAAAGACTTTTCTAGCGCTTTGCTTGTATAGATATAAATATATGAATATAAATAATTTATTTAAATAAATAATAAAATAAATATTTTTTTTAAATAGTTTCACATTTTATGTTTTCAAATTTAAACTTTTATAATAATTTTTTGATTTTTTCAAACTTTTTTATATTTCTTTTTGAACTTCAAATTTTTTTTTGAATCTATTTAAAATTTTAAAAACATTTTTGATTTAAAAAACAAAATTTGAAAAAAATGAAAAAGAAAGTGAAAGAAATATTCGAAATTATTATAAAAATTTTGAATTTGAAAACATATAATTAAAAACTATTTAAAAATAATTTTTATTTGTTAATTATATTGTATATATCTGTAAAACTAGAGTTAAAATAATCTTTTGTCTCTGTAATAGAATTTTTAATCATTTTTACAGGTTATGTGATGAACCTTAAAATTAACTATTTGAGAGAATTTCTTTGATTATTTAGTTTTGTTTGAACTTGGGATGATGAGAAAGACACATAAAATAATATAGACTGAATAAAAAATTCATTTAGGTATAATAGCGAAACAATATTGAATTTTATCAATTGGTCGATTTTATCAAGGATTGATGGTGCTTTTATCAGTTAATTGCTACTGTTTGTTAATATAATTTTCGTCGTTGACTGTTTTACCCTTGATTATCTATATATATTCTATTTTATATGATTAAATCAGAATCAGCTAAAATTAAATTTAGACTGGTAACTGTTTCTTTGCATAATATTGTGTCCGTACATAAAATAAGCATGCCATTTCTCCTTCATAATATCAGCCACTAGTTCACGCTTTAACACATTTAATAAAGTTCGTTATTTATCGTCCAAAAAACTTTATTAACATGTGGAAATATTAGCTAAGTTAGGCGTTCGCGGTAAATAAACTGAATCCAAAACTCGAACCGAACCAGATCTTATAAGAAGAAATAATTATATTGTAAAGTAATTTTAAGTTTTCATTAACACTATATAATAGTTTATACTATCAAGACAGTTTATTCTAACAACTTTCTTTTTTTCTAATTTCACTAGTCAATTTATAACTAAATCGCTGACTAACTCCTAAATTATTATGTAGCAGGATGCAACCCCCATTACACATCTATCTGCCATCTCAACGGTCCAAAGTAACTCTAAATTTTTGACAAGACTTATATCTGCCTTAATTTCTAGCCATTAGATTTGTTTTTGTACTTTTCTATTTAACGTTCAAAATTCACTGCATTTGACAAAGCACAATTCTCATCTTCTTTTTCCCTTTTTTTTGGTTCTTCATTTTTTTCACCTCAATCTCAACTTTCACTCCATCACCTCGGATTACTGATGCAGAGAAAGAGGTTAGTTTTATCACACCACTCAACAATTTTGATTATGCATAACCTAATTTGCTAGCTTATCATTTCGCAGACTCCCCAATGGTGGATCACGATATAGTCATCCTAGGAAAGTGGACCTCCGTGGATTCTCTCTAGAATTTTGTAATCGATAAAAAGAAGATGTCAAGGATTGTACCTGTGAGGGCTGAAATAGCCTTGCTTGAATTACGAAATAATGTCGCTAAGAAGTTCTTTACTTTCACGGACTCCACTCTTCCGCCTATCTTGAGTTACTGGCCTCCTAACACCAAAGAGCTTGCCACTGTTCTTACAACACCACCGGTTATACTCACCAACGACGTTGCAGTCTCTATTTCTTCCATCACTTAGCAGCTCACCCAAGCATTTGTCACATTTGATGCAAAAGTAGACAAACAGCAAGTGAGTCAAGTTAATGACCATCCTCCACCTTTCTCTACACCTAACCAACCTATAAAACATGATTTCAGCTCTTTTCGCCCTCCTACAACTGCTTTTTCGAAAATCCCATGTTTTTCCCTTTTTGATGAAGATGAACTCCTACAAGACATACCCCTTTTCCCTACTTCTGAGAACCGCCCTCTATATTGCACTGGAACATTTCCTTCTTCTACCAAACCTTCAAACACTACCGTGTCTCCATTCAAGACGAAACTATTACATGTGGAGATTAGATGCTAGAAGAAATGTTCAAGGAGAACCCCGACAACATCCCTTATACTTGGCTTATTGATGATGAAGAGGAGACTATCTGAAAGTTCACAACATCCAGACATTGCTGTACCGGTTCGTAAGTACGACCACGACTTTTAGGAGCCTTTGTTAGAGGAAACACTTGGTAGGTCCAATGCAGCTGAGATTATGGCAGGGATTCATGTGCCTAAAACAGCCCCTGAAACCTACCAGTGCACCACATGAGGTGCCTTCGATCATACTGTTTGTTTATCTGGCCAAGATGATACATATTGGAAGAAAGACTTAGGTTTCCTTGGTGTACACAAGAAAGATAGTTGACATGCGCGTTTTTATTGTTCTAACAGGGTATGAATATCCTAAACAATTAACTATCAAATTAACCGTAGTCTTAACATACAAATAATACTCTTGCCAAAAGAAATCAGGTGTAGTACTCATGGATCGAATCCACAGAGAAAAATGGCACACAATAGATTTATTATTTCTAAAGATTAAGCTAGGTGAATATATATATTGGTGGCAAACAATCAGTTATGGAAATATTCCTTATCAAAAAGTAGAGATGCAATATGGAAAATTCTAATAATGCAAATAAAGAGATATTCTAATAAACTAACTAGAAGCAAATGTAAATATGCTAGATCTAGGGTTTCAAGCCTAATCGATTATAGGGAATATGAAGAACATATATGTAAATATTCTAGAACTCAAATATTAACTATTCTTACCCTTTTAACTCCAACTCTCGTATGCGAGCAAAAGGAAAGACCATCGATCGACAACTAAGGTTGATGTCGATCGACAGTAAAATAAGAAGGAAGTGTGAACGAGATTTGATAAGTTCACCAGACTTATTAGACCATCTCTCGCATGCGCCTAACAACCTAGTTCAATGGAGTCTATTCTGGCACAGAACCTACTCTAGTAGTCGTCCATGTCTTAATTTCGAGATCCTAGTTAGCTACTCTAGAATGCAAGCATTAAGCCTAACTCAATTGATGGATATTAGCTTAACCTAAAAATCCTACTTTTGGGATAATCCATGATTGATATCATTCAAGCCTAAATCTAGTTGATAACTACTCAGACATAATCAAAGAAACAACATAGATTGAATATAATGCATAGATAAGATACTGGGGTTCCAATACTGGAGTTATGACTCTTCTCTCCTAAAAACCTAGAACTATTATAAAGCTTTGTTAGTCTACCATGCACACCTTGCATGCTCTCAATACATAAGCATAAATATAAAAACTCTAAAACTTAGGTCAAAACTCGTCCATGGCATTGCCGTCATTTGTCTTCGAACTTTGGCTTTTAAATCGGCTGTCTGCGAATTGGATGTCGATCGATGGCAAGTGTGCAGAATCGATCGACCTTGGTCTTTTATCATCGGTCAACTCCAAGGTTGTGTCGTTGATCGACGACAGTCTTGTACTTCGACTCGTCAAATAGTCAGCTACAGATTCTTCTCCTCTAAATGCTACAAAAGCTCCAAGTATCTTAATATATCTCCTAAACGTTCCTGGACCTCTAAATACTCCAAAACATATCCTAGGCACACATAATAGATCCTAAATAGAGCCTATAACATGGCCTACAATTGGTAACAAATAGGCTATATCAACTTCCTCAGACTTAACCTTTTGCTTGTCCTCAAGCAAACTAAGCCTGTGAAAGAGGTTTTGAAAAGCGGAGACTCACATATTGTCTAAGTATAACTGTCACCTTACTTTGTTGCAACAACATCCTATCAAGTCAATCACAGAAAAAATTTTATATACCCTATCCTAGTATAGCAACCAAATCCAGTCTACCAACAACTTGCAAATATTAGTCTGACTTACCCCTCTACTGATTTCATTTCTTTTAATAAAATAAAATTGTAGGCTTTACCTTGAGAGTATCGATCAAAGGACACATGGACTCTACCTCTGCAAGTATCTGAACAACTAGGCACAAAGTCTTCTCTGATTCCTTTCTTCCTCGTTTTCTCTCTGAATCTTTTTAGATCTCAAACTTAATAAACAATGATATTGATACATCCATCTTGCCATCTCAGTTTCGATTTTCTTCTTCTCTTTCTTTTCTTTTCTTTTCTTTTTTTCTTTTTCTTTTGCTTTTTTTTTCTTTTGCTTTTTGGGCAAAGTTGTAGGCGAATAGTGGGTTCATCGGTAATGTACCTACACCTCGCTTCCAACAATGTGTGATAGTTCCTCCTAATTAGAATAGTGGGGTCATCGGTAATGTACCTACCCCTCTGCATCTCGGGAAGTCATCTCAATTTTTTTAAGCTATTAGGTAGATGCTGAAGAGAAAGAGAAAAGGGAACCAAAGGTGCAATGACTTGTACCTACAGACTTGCAGAAGAAATCCGATCCAACGTATACCAAGCCTCAAAGCAAGCAAATAATGTCATGATTAGTGTTGGAAATCAGCTTCGGTTCCTTCAAATTTTCTAAGCAAGTGTGATATAGTGGCAGGATGATCCACTTTGGTATCTCTAGTAATCTCTACAAACAACCTTCTAAAAATGGTGCTAAAGTGTAGTTAGTCAATAATAAATCTTGATCACACCCCCTTTTTGACTCAATAAAACTTTTTGAAAAACTTATATATATATACATATATATATATATATATATATTGTAAATAAAGTTCAAAATATATCAAATAGCACTAGCAAACCTATCCAAGACTTAAATTACATATGTCCCCAGTGTAATCCGTCTCGGATTGGTTACGAAAAATTGAATCATAAGTAAATAGTGTAAGTAGAAAACTCGATACCAGACTCTGTAAGAGAGTGTCGATCGATGGTAGGCGTGTATGGTCGATCGATGGTCGCGATCCAATGTCGACTGATGGTGCCTCTATGGTGTCGATCGATGGTGGACTCAAACAGTCTATAAAACAAAGTAAAACTCGAAATAAACAGTAGTATAACTAAAAACAAAATAAAAACTTACTAAACAGTGGGTTGCCTCCTTTTCAGCGCTTGGTTATAGTCTTATGCTCGACGTTGTGAACTCTCTTACTAGTATGGAGGTTGATCAACACTTGGAAAACAAGCGTCTACATCTTCTTTGCTATTCTGAAACCACGTACCAATAAAGCTCCTAATTGCCTCATCTCCTCTGGTTTTCTCATTCCTTGTAACTTCTCTAGCAAACTCCATTAAATGCATTCTCCCTTGTAGTTTCTCAATACTGCACTGTAGCATTCGAAGTCTGGCAGATGTAGTCTTTGATAAATCCTCCAATTGCTGAAAAATATGTTCCTTCATCAGGCTCTAAGAAAAAGCAATCTCATCGAACATATCTTCCAATAGTACTTCTGTTGCAGTCTTCTGTCCGTTGTTTTCACTGTCGATCGATGGCCTGATGTTTCCGTCGATCGATGCCAGTTCATCTGCCCCAATCGCAGGCTGTCTCTGAAAAATATCCAAATCTTGCTTCATCTCATCCATGCGTGCAGTCAAACCGGTGAGGCAGTTTTCTATAGGATAGTAGACATCATCCAGCCTCTTGTAGAAATCAACCAGTGACATCTCTTGAATTCTGTAGATCTCATGCATAATATAATCAATCTCTTCTCTGCTGTATGTCCTTTGATTCTTCATAGACATAGCGATCTTTGATGCATGATCTGGGAAACATATGTAAC
The DNA here is from genome assembly GCA_905132765.1 of Moricandia arvensis. Lineage (NCBI taxonomy): Eukaryota > Viridiplantae > Streptophyta > Magnoliopsida > Brassicales > Brassicaceae > Moricandia > Moricandia arvensis. The sequence continues at coordinate 80,404 of CAJHQP010002274.1, read as the reverse complement.
TCTCCCTAGAACTGCTCTGATGTCTTCATCTTGCACATTCACTACTCTTCTGTCTATAGCTCGTGCGTTACCATTCTCATCTCTGTAGATGCCATACTCATCTTTCTTTTTCCAATGGAAAAGTTTATTGCCCTCAACATCAAAAGCTCTCGTACCTTGCTCGAAACGCCAGTCAATCGATCTACAATGGTTGGGAGTGTATGGAACATTACGGATCGTCTCGTTCTTCTGCCCCTCTTTTTTGATCCATGCTTGAAGATTTGCATTGATCGATGGGTGCTGCTGCTGTTCAAATATATTACCCGATCCATTAGCCATAATAAGGGCATATGCTACATCCTCCTTAGATAAATGTAAGATTCTCCCATAAAGAGCCCGTGCACGTCCCTCTGGGTCTCTGAATATTGAACTCATCAGGTCTAAGATTACCAATATATGTATCGTCTGCTCCAAGTTTGTGTTCTGGTTAGCGTCTGATGTCATTCGATGGCCAGGAGTTACCGGTGAACGATGCTCGATTATCCACTGCTGTGTTCATCACCCAGCCAGCGTTTTCTGATGCTAGACCGCAATATTCAATCTGCTCTTCCTCTCTGTAATCATCATTTTATCCTTCACATACTAGACGTGTGTCGATCGATGGTGTATGGTGATTGTCGATCGATGTTCCATAACCAGAATGTTGCACGAAAAGGTTTCCAGCTCCATTAGCCATGGCAAGAATATCTGCTATATCTTCCCTCGTGTGAGATTTAGTAGTCTGCCATCCATAGCTTTTGCGTGACCATCTGGATCTCTCATGATACAAAACTCATCTGGTTGTAGATAACAATATTCCTTCTCGCGTTTTGCAGCTTAATCTAGTTCGGATGCTGCTTCTAGGTTAGTATCGATTGATGGCGTAGGGTTACCGTCGATCGATGTTGATTCCCCAAGTCGATGGGAAATGTGATACACACCAGCCTCTTTCATAGCAATACCACGATATTCAATTATTTCTTCTTCTTTGTAGTCTTCGTCGTACTCGGGGTAGGCTGGGTTGTAACCACCATCTGTGTGGCAGTTGTTGATTGGTTCTGGAGTAGGGTCATAGATCGATTACAAAGGGTGGGTGTCGATTGATTCCTGAACTACAAACGCGTCGATCGATTGTCTGGGCTGGGTATCGATTGATGCACCATTTTCTGACTCTTCATTAAATTCATAATCGCTGAAGCATGTGGCCACAAGTTCAGCATCATCACACAATTCAATCAGAGTAGCCTTGTTCTTATTCTTGACATGTTCATAGAAAATATTTTGATCAATTAGAGATAGATACAACCTGTTTAATTTCATATCGCAGATAGCTCCCACGGTAGCCATAGATGCTCTCCCAAGTAGTAGTGAAGAGTTCCAATCTATCTTGATGTCCATCACGTGGAAGTCTACTGAAACTAGGGTGTTGTTAATCTGCAATGGGACATCTTTTAACATCCCTCCTGAGTTCACTTTTGAGTAGTCTACAAATGTGAAGGAATCATTGGAGGGTTCCATGTTCAGTTCAGCTCCTCTGCCATAGTTTTTGGCATAATGCTAATTGATGATCCAATATCAAATAGGGCATTGGAGTATTCGTTGCCCTTGATGAAGCATGGAACCACAAACTTCCTAGGATCACTTTTCTTTTTTTTTAGACAAGTCCTCTGTTTCATCTTTTCTCTGAGATGATTGAATATGATCTCTATATCATCGTCTGTCGCCTTTGTTTTTATGAAAGCCATCCACAACCTGTGAGTATAATAAGCTTCATCAAAAGGAGTATCTAAAGGAATTTTGAAAACTCTTTTGGTAAAGCTATCCATCTCTTTTTCATTGGCTTCTCAACGTAGATGTTTAGGGATCTTTTGCTTCCTCTTGGAGTGTCCCTCATCTTCTCTATCAAGGTCCATACTTTTAGATGTGTCAGTATTCTGTTCTGAAACCGTTGTTGTTGGACGCGTAATCAAATTCGCAGTGATGCTTGGCAGTCGAACCGGTTTCCTCAACTATCGATCGTTGCCCAGGTCGCATTTTCGATCATTACTTATATCTCTCTGTTGGTCGATTGAGTCGTGTCGGTGTCGATCGACATTAGCCAATTCACATAGAGCTACTGATATTGCAGGAATTGTTGTCGATCGATGTGCATTGCTTGGTGTCGTTCGACACCAATGCAAACTGCCGAATGACATTGAACTTTCCACATGAAAATCTCCTTCTTAGAGTCTTTCCCTCTTAACTTCCTGCCAAAAATCATCACCAATCAATGCACTGATGTGGTGCTTCTGTCCAGCCTCTATATTCTCCTTGATCAGGCTCTCATGACTCCTAATGGTCTCACTTGTCTACAGCACTTGATTCTCCAGCTTCTTCACATGGGTGTTGAGATTTTCGAACTTGATGTTGAGGTTGAGGTACAACCCATCTATCTTTACATTGAAATCCACAGTCATCCTCTGCTGTCCCTCTAAAACTCGGTCAACCTTTGCTTCAATCTTGCTTACTTGAGTCTCTGGAGGAGGATTCTAGTAGTAAGAAGATCCATAAGTTCTATTGTTGTTAAAGGGTCTTAACTGCGAACCCTGATTATAACTACTCCTTTGACGTCCATTCTCATAAGAGTTTCTGTTAAAACCTGGACTCCCTTGTCTCTGGAAACCATTCCCATCAATGTTTTATAGGATATGTATCATTAGTTCCAAGAAAAGCATACCTTACACCATGGGGAAGAGGTTTGAGCTCCACTTTGGGTGCTTTGAGCTTACTCCAATCATCTTGTTGAAGTTCTTCTTGGGAAGTGACTGAGGCAGCTCTATGAACCTGTCTTCGCCAACCTTCTCTTTGTGGGAATCCAACATCTTCACATACTCGGTACTCGCCCTATCCTCAAACAATTGCGCTTCTCTATCAACTGCCAGAGCATGTTGTAGAGAATCTTCAAGTGCCATCTCCTCAAGGAACTCATCAGCTAGAGCATCCTTGGCTTCAATATAGAACACTTGGCCTTGGATTGTTGGTCTTTTCATCACCTCCTTAACATCAAAGTGGAGAGTGTTTTCCTTACCAAGATGGAGTTCAATGTTGCCATCTCTTACATTCTCTATAGCTCCAGCAGTAGCCAAGAAAGGTCTCCCAAAGATCAAGGGATCTTTAGGCTCTTCATCAATTTCAAGAACCACAAAATCTGTTGGAATCTCACAATCACCAATCATAACCGGTAGATCTTCCAAGATGCCTACAGGGAGTTTCACCGAGTGATCAGCTAGCACTAAGGAGATTCTACACTTCTTGTACTAAGTGAAACCAAGCCTATTTGCAACTGACAAAGGCATTAAACTCACATTAGCCCCCAAATCACATAAACACCTTTCAAACCTCAAAGGTCCAATGGAACATGGCAATGTGAAACTGCCTGGATCTTCAAGCTTCCTTGGGACAGTCAATCTCTGAATGATTGCACTACATTCGTGTGTAAGAACCACCCGTCCTTCCATTTCCTTCTTCTTTTTAGTCACAACATCCTTGAGAAACTTACTGTATTGAGGTACTAGCATGAAGGCATCTATGATAGACATAGTTATTTGAACTTCATTCATCTACTTATCAAAGAGGGCCTTATACTTCTCCAACAGTTGCTTCTTGAATCTTCCAGGAAATGGGAGTTTGCGTTCATATGGAGGAGGAGTGAATGAAGCTTCTTTGGAAGAAGATGCTTCAGTATTGTCAACTTTATTCTTTTCCTCTCCAACTTTTCCTTTTCCCTTAGCCTCAACTATCTTCTCCAAGATTTCTTCATTAGCCTTTTCATCCAAAATGACGACATCATCATCAAGGTTGATGACCACCTCCCCAACTTGTTTCTCATTATCCTTAATGAGAACTCTTGCTGGAAGCTCTCTACCACTCCGAAGGGTGATTGAGTGCAATGTCTCCTTGGGGTTTTGCTCAGCTTTTCCAGGAAGTGATCCCATAGGCCTTTTTGAGTTGGAACTCATTGTAGCAACCTGGTTCTCCAAAGCTTTGAACTTGTTGTTGAGCTCGTTGTAGCTCCCATCATTCTTGGTGTGGATGTTTTTAAGCTCATCACCAATTTGCTTATGATTACGTGCTTGAGATTCCAAGAGCTGTTTAAACATAGAATCCACGCTTGTATCCCGAGGTTGAGCTTGAGAAGAGATTCCTTGAACAGCAGTGGACTGCCCTTCTTTTGGGTTAAAGCCTGTAGGATTGCTTTGGTGGGTAACCATTTTGCTGGTTGTTGTAGGCTGGTTTCTGTTGGTATGGGTTTTGGTATTGGAAGTTTGGTTCTTTTTTGTACCATTGACCATTAGCGTTAATGAATCACAACTCCTGTTGTCCTTCCAAACCGTCAACTTCATTAACCTCTAGACCTTTTGCCTTACTTTGATTTCCCACAAAGTTGACCTTTTCTTCTTTTGCTCTATCCAATAGGAGCATATCAAGCTTATCCTGAAGAGACTTCAACTCTTTTCTTGTATGGGAGTCCTCACCACCTCCACCACGATTTTGCATGTCGCAGTCATCATTGTACACTGAGTCACTTTGAGCCATGTTTTCAATAAGCTCCATTCCATCTTGAGTTGTTCTTCCTAAGAAGAAACCATTGCTTGCGGTGTCTAACACGCTTCGGTATTTAGGCATAACTCCTCTGTAGAAAGTGCTTAGTATACTCTCACTGTTGAAACCATGGTGAGGACATTGTGTCAAGTAGCCCTTGAACCTTTCCCATGCTTCAGCAAAACTCTCTAGGTTCTTTTGTTGAAATCCAGAGATCTCATTTCTCAGCTTAGCAGTTCTGGATGTGGAGAAAAACTTGTTGAGGAAGACCCACTTACATTCTTCCCAAGTGTTAATGGACCCCTGAGGTAAACTCTTCTCCCATAGGTGGGCTTTGTCTCCCAAAAAGAAGGGAAACAATCTTAGTTTGAAAGCGTCTTCAGAGATACCATTGATCTTCGTTGTTCCACATAGCTTGTCAAAGTTGTCCAGATGGTCAAGGGAATCCTCCAAAGCGAGACCGTAGTACTTGTTAGCTTAGATCATGTTGATCAAGCTTGACTTGATCTCAAAGTTGTTGTTCTCCACTGCTGGTGCTCTAATACCCGCCCTATTTCCATGGATGTTGGACTGGTCATATGTTCCAATCGCCTAGCTTGGCATTGAGGATGCTGTTGCTGATGGTTTGCATCCCCTTGGCCTTGTCCAGGTTGAACTCCCGCTGGAGGAACTCCGTTAGGGTTTTGTCCATTGTTGTCAGCTCCATGGACATTCTGATCATGCTGGTGTCCATCCATTTCTAATCCCAATTGGTTGAAAGGGATCAGTTGCTCTTGTCTTCTTTTTCTTGATAATTCTCTCTCTAAAGCTCTGATGTTGTCTACTCGGGGAACAAGGTCTGTTGGTCCTCTACTCCTCAAGTTCATACACCTACAAATAAAATAAAATAACACATAGTCTCAAGCAATGACCAAATTTTAATGTTAAAATCAAACTTAGAAATGGCAACGGCGCCAAGACTTGATAGGGATAAGTTTAATCCTAAGTGTTGTTGTAATACTTAAGAGTCAATCCAATCCTAAGTCGATTTCAATCACCAAGAATACAAGTCATTAAACTCAATCTAAGCAATCAAAGTTTAGTAAAGTGAACAATTTTCAAGTAATAAGAATAAACAAACGATAACTAAGAACTTGATTCAATCTAAAATATAGGATCCATGGGGTTAGGATATTGGGTTCAAGTGGTTAAGATTCAAGTTAAGGTGGTAAGCTTATCAATCAATGATTTTCCTAAGTCTAGATCACCAATAAAGATCAATCCTTTCTCAAGACAAAGATCCTTTTGCAGTCATGAGTCAAACATCAATTCTCATTGGTCTAATTCGTTCAAGCAAACGTTAAGAGCAAGTCCAATAACTATCTAGCAATTCTAGCATCAAATCTCTATGGCTATTCAAGCTAGAGCATATTTAAGTTTGTTCAAACATTTTATCGATCACTTGTGATGCACAAAATGTCTACGGTTCTAGCTTAATGTGATCAAGACTAATCTAGCATTAAGAACTCTCAAATAGCAAGGAAACATGTAAATCTATTGCTAACACCTTAACTCTTCACTTAGCCACCCTAATCATCCTAACCCATAGATCCAATAGGTGTCTACTCGCTAATGCTCATGGAAACCCTTAAAACCATGGTTGATTCAAAGATAAACATGATTAGACAGCAGAATCAATGAATAATAAAACAAGAGAACAACATGAAAATGATTAAAGTCTCAAACTTTTCACCAAAATAGTCTTGTCTTTTCTGATCGAAAACAAGAAACCCCTTCGATTAGGGTTTAGAAAGTATTTATATGTCTTCTTAAAAAGCTAACAGACCCAATTAACATACTAAAAGGACCCAATAAAACATTAAAAGTCAGACTGGAATAGAGCTTGGCGCGGGTGCATCCACCCGCAGAGTTGCCCCGCTCTGGTTGAGCTTTGGCTGCCTTACTCACGTGCGGGTGGCTTGCCCTGCGGCCAGTGGCCGCGCTGATGGCCGCTCTGGTAACTTGGTCTGCGAGCGAGTGGCGTGCCCCGCGGCCTTTGGTTGTGCTGGTCCTCCTCGGTTCTCTGTGATCTCTGCAGGGAACATCACCCGCGGCCATAGGTCGCGCCACGTCTGGTAGATTCCTCACTTCTCCGTGTGGGTGATCCTACCCGCAGTAGTTGCTTGGGTCAGTCAGAGCGGGTGGCTCAACCCGCAGCAGGTGGCCGCAGTGCACGTACATGCCCCCTTCTTCTCCATTTTGACTCCTTTGTGCTCTCAAACCTTCTCAAATTCATCCAAGGGTACTCCACCACCTAATGAGACATATGCAATGCAAATGATACCTAAGAATGCCTAAATGTCAATCTAAATGATAAAAATGTACAATGATGTGGGTCTAAACTAAGGTAAATGCACAAGACATCAATGTACACACAGATATGTCAGTATCCTACCAATGTACACCCACTTCAAATTAAGGAACCTAAGTACACGTCCTCAGCTGTGAACTTCTTGTACACTACCAGTCAGTTGTACATCCACAAATCCTAACTACTAACTTTGTACACCCCAATTTGCATCTACTTTGGGCAAGTGTACACTGTATGTGTATGTACAAAAGACACAAAGATAGAGCTTAAACCTATATCGTGCTCGACCTTGCGTACATCAGCCGCAGTCACTCCAACATGTTGTGGCAACGTCTGCCCAGGACAGTCCAACAAAGTTATGTTATCAGTACCCCCTACCTGGTTAAGCAACCGTGGTATAGCCTCAAATGCCACCAAATGCAACGCTAAAGGGAATCCAACCAATCTCATGGTCTTATGTCTCAGCTTCTTACATAAATCTCCATTCGGGTCTTCAAATTTGCCCTGCAACTTCGGTGCGGGTATCATCATGCTGATAGTCCACATAAATGACTCCCTCCCCCGTTGAAAAGCAAAGAACTTCTTCAAATTCTCAACAAGGTTCACATACTTTAGAGTAGGCCTGGGTTTCTGCGATGTGGCCACCAACACACAATCAACGATAATTATCAAGCATAATCTCAACTTACGCCACCCATGCATCCCCGTCCCACCTAAGACCATTGCCACCAGCTCTTCAATTGTAACTTCCCTATTACTTCCGATCAGTCTCTCCCAATACTCGTAATTTTTCTCCTTTTGAGGGACTTGGTAGTCAATACTATAACCATCTTCAAACTCACCACAAGGCAAACCAGTCACTTCTCGAACTTAACCAAAGAGAACCTCTTCCCCCCAAAAACCGGCCACATCTCGTACTTCTTCTTGGTGACCACTTGCCTTGTCAACATCCCATGGACCACTTTCGCCATCAATAGCCTATGAGCAGGCAACTTAAAGAGGTTTCCAAAACAAGACCCCATTAATTTCGCCATCTCCGCCGTCCCGTTCAGTGCGTCTCTCACCGCCAAAGAAAGTCGACGTTGGAGTACATATTCACTCTCACGCTTGGAAATTGATCAGTCGCAAATAACCTCTATGGTATTCCATGTTTAACATCCTCAACCTCCGCCACTTCTGCTCAACGAAAAAATGTCACAATCACCTCTAAGATCTACACAAAAAAAGATTTCCTGAAAATAAACCATCGGCTTTCTCTTTCCCACTTCAGCTCCGTCGTCTTGAAATTGTTCTTCAAAAAAGTTAAGTGAAACAACTTCCGCCGGAAATCGCCCGTGTATCTCCTCGTCTTCGACGTCTCTTCGGTTGCTCTCCTTTTTCTCCCCTCGGTAAAAGGTGAACAAAGTAAAAATAAAATTTGATTATCAAAAGTAACCCAAAATATAAATTAATCTACTACAATCTCAGCTCATGTCCATCAATCTAACCAAATGAAAAAAGAAATTAAACTCCTAACTAAAGCACAAGCATTTCAGTTACGCTTTTTGGGGCAAATTAAGTCTTTTCACCCAAATAACTACCCTAGTAGCACTAACTGCCTTTAAGGTGTAAAAAAAACTTGTAAACTGAAGCACATTTGACATAAGTATCGAATGGATTATGTTTTATGGTATTTTGGTTATGAGTTTTTCCTAAACAAAAATCCAAACCCAAATAAATATCCGAAGAACAAGAAAATTCAAAATCCCCAAAAACTCGTATTAAACCCGAGCTCAATCTCAAATAAGTATCCAAAATATTCTAAAATATTATTGAATACCAAAAATAAGTATCAATTACATGATTAATTAACACAAATACTTAGTTTAATAGGAGAACATTTGTAAAGTGGGTCGTGAGTGAGTTTGTATAATGGGCTTTGGATCGCGAGGAGTTATATTTAGAGAAATGGGTCGCGACGCTTTTTGACCCTATACGAGTCTTGTGCGAAAGACGAACGAAGCCCTCTGCTTTTCAGAAAATCACCTCTTTGCCACTCGTTCCCTCGCACGTGCAAAGACCTCTCGTTTCCCAAGAAAGTGACCCAATGACATGCGAGTTATATCTTCTGTCACACACTACTGCGCAACCTCTTTCTCTTTAATTCACCTATGCTGTCCATCTCTCTCTCTTCCGACGACTCTGTTTTCTCAACCCTAGCTTTCCCATCAAAGGTTCGGTCTTAGCTTCTGCTCCCCTCCTTTTCTATCGTTGGTTGCGAGTTCCCGTAAAAACGGAGATCCCGCGTCTACGCAGAGCAAACCAAACTCCAAGTCCGTTAAACCTACTCTGGTTCGACGCCCTGCCGCGTTATCCAGGTCTGACTCCCTTTCCTTCCTCACCGCTGTGTTTCTATTTCTTCATGCCCTCACCGCTGTGTTTCTATTTCTTCATGCCCTCACCACTGTGGATTTGTTCCTCGTTTTCTGTTTCCCCTTACACTGATGTACTGTTGAATCGTTGTTTTTTTCTTTGTAGTTTCTGACCCTTCTAGCCAAACAGAGGCGTCATCAATGGACTCGACAATGCCGGTCCCTATCACCCCCGGTTGTGTCCCATCAACATTGCCTACCAGGCTGTTCGTCTGAGGGTGCTATCCAACCCGTTTGTGATTAAGCATATACTCCAAGGCGAATGTGATTGGCAGTGTTGCTGATTCTTTGCGAGGGACGCCTGCAATGGAGAAGTTGTTAAGTTCTAAGTTTGGCAAGCTATTTCAGCTACCCGTCCATCGGTGCTCCAACTCTGCGAAACTCATACATGCCTTGCTCTCCCGTCTGCTGGTTACTACACGCAGATACGAGCTCTGGTTTGAGTTTGGTGATGCTCCCTCCGTTTCTTGTTGGACGAGTTTCATTTCGTCACCGGTTTAAATAGTGGTGCATTTGGAACCAAATTCCATCCCGAGTCAGAGGATTATGTGGGTTCCACAATGTGGAACTGACTTTTTGATACATCTCTGGGTGAAATTAAAGTTCCGGACGTTCTCGGAATGCTGCACAATCCAAAACTCCCACCGTGGAAACAGCTGCCCTTGGCCCTCATTGCGTTGGTGGATGGTGTTATCCCTTGCAGTAACAAGAACTTGAAGCTCACTGCAAAGTATGTTGAGAGGCTCAGCGATGAGGCCTCGTTTATGGAATATCTGTGGGGTAGAGAGTCCTTCCTTAAAACTTTGCCTCGTTTTATACCACCACCTGTTTCTACAGACGTTTCTGATCCATTGACTGAGTTCCAGGTCCGGTTGTCTCAGCAGACGACAGCTTGTTACGGATTTCCTCTAGCTCTTCAATTGCTTACTTTTGAAGCCATCCCTCAACTGTTAATTAAGCTTCCAGAGCCTAACAATACCGCAACTTTTTTAACAGCTACTTTTGCTTGTGCAAATTCCATAGCACTCCTCAATACAAACGACATTCTAGAGGTTGAAGGTGACCCCACGGCGTGTGACTTCTCGCATTCCCATTTCACCCATCCACTTAAGTTGTTATTTGTTGCCATGCCTCAGTGCTTTTATTCTTTTCTCTTGCAGTTACCTGTGCATTTCGAACTCATTCCTGATTCTGAGCGTTTTATGTGGTTGGATGAAGTTGAAGATCAGCAGGTTGATGATTTGGTTTCCATGATGCGTCGTGGTCATAAATTTGGTCCCTCTGAGTTTTTTTGTGGTTGTAAGTCTCATTCTCCTATTTCACCATCGGTGGATGGTAACCCCCTGGTCCCAAGAGGCGTGGCCAGCGTGCACCAGTTGGGGGGGGACCGAATCTTGAACTCACCCATCGCAAGCTCTGCCCTCGGTGGCCTCCACCGGTTATAGTGGATGAGTCCTCCGAAGACATGTACGGGAGGAAGAGCACGTTTTTCAGAGGTGCACATGCAAGGATTTGAAACTGTTGATACTGCAGCAGTTTCAAGACTTGTCAAAATTGTTGGGTGTTCAATTTACACAATTACAACGAAATCTTGTCTCATTACCTTGTACCTGCAGCGGCCACCCAGAGGACCCGTAAACGGAAGGCGATGGAAGATGCACAAGGATTGTCTGGATCTCCAAGAAGTGTAGATATGACACCCCATCAACCAGTCCACAGGGCAAAACGGACCACCTCAACTAGTTGCAAGCCTGCTTAGAAAAATCATAGTTACTAACTTCGTTCGGGAGAGCCCCACAACATCTCTGACGAGGTACATTACTGTATGTGCACTTTGCTTTATTCTTTGTTATGTTTCTCTGATCAGCCATTTAAACACATTTCAGGGTTTCAAAGGAGATAACCCAACATTTGAAGAGAAAGACGCATACGACGGTCTTACTGGTGTCAATGGGCCGAGTCCGGTTAATGAAATGAAGATACCTAGACATGATGAAACTGCCACCGATGCGGTTAAGTGAAAATAGTTTACTAAACCTACTTGGTGGTGTTTTTGAACACACTACCTGAACACTCGTGTTGATTCAAAATTGTGCTGTACGCGTCGTCTATAGGAAACATGTGGCCTTAAAGCATGTGGTGAGGACAGATCGGAGCCGGCCAATGCGGCTGACTTGGAAGACGAATAGGTTACGGCGATTATTGACCGTGTCATTATTTTGTATGGCTTTCCACGGGCATATGTGTCCTCGCAAAAACAAACCTGTTAAAGTTTTTCAGTTAATTGTGTCCTTCAAGCTACTGTGCTAAATTCTAACTTTCTATACCTTTCCTGACAGAGTTTAAAGGACCCTTTCGTGCACCCCCATGCACACTGATCCAGTGGTAGCATACTCTGTTGAAGAGCCCAAGGACCTTTCTGTACCAACCCCAGATCATTCTACTAATGTTTTTCAGGCCTCAGAGGGTGGATCCCGGGTTGTCAAGATCAACCTCGTTAGACCGGTGGTGGAGGAACCAAAACCAGTCATTGTTGAAGAGCTCATCGAAGAAATATCTTGGAAAGGCCCAGGGATGGATCCAAAACGAGCAAATAAGAAGTACCCTATAAGGTAGCCAATCCGGCGAAGGTATCCTCTGCACCCCACATTGGGGAAAATTCAACACGAAACCATGGTGGAGATGACCAAGAAAGTGCAACCCCTGTTTCACTTAGCCATGATACCCCCCAACCCTCGGAAAAATTGGAGACCCCATGGCAACCAGAGAAGATTGTTTATGAAACGGATGAAGATGCAAAGGGTGTATATGTTGTTGGTAAACGTCCCCAGAAACGGTCCCAAAACATAGTTGTAGTGTACATCCTTGACCCAAGGTTGAAAAAACTGTTCCAAAGTGACACCAAGGCTGAGTATAGGCCCCTGCCCACGCCACCAGCAGGAGTGTACAAAGAATTTTTGAAAATTTTGAAAGCCAACCTTCAGCAGTAAGTTGTTTCTTCGTTATCCAACAACTAAACTATTTAAATGAAGGTGTACAATTTTAGTTGTGTTTTTAAAATAAAAAAAAATATTGGTAGGAAGTTTGAGACCGTAACCGGTAATCTAGTAACGAATTCCTTTTTCCTCGATATTGGTACACCCACATAATGGTTGACTGATGAGGTACATTTCCACTGGCGTACACCAAAACTTGTTTGTTGCTTTCGCAATGCTGGTGACTAAGTATTTTTAAATAGCAAAAAAATTGTCCACAGCACATGCACATCCTAATGGAAATGTTGAGGAGGTGGCGTGGGGATGTTCTACTTCAAAAACTGTAATGCTTGACCCCTACTTTACAAAGCTCATCGTGTCATCTTGGCCTTCTTTCAAGAAGCAAGATAAGTCCAGTTTTGAATGGGGGTGCAAACATAATAGTTTATGTTAAAGGAAAGAGGAGGGACAAAAAGCGTAAGTTACAATTTGTGCGAGATGTGGACATGGTGTACACTCCAATGCATTGGGGCAAAGATCACTGAGTTGGTCTCTGTATTGATTTCAACTCTTCTCACGTGATAATTCTTGATGCAAACATTCCCCACACTTCCAGTTCTAGTGACGCAAAAGTGCAGCGCTACATGGCCCCCGTTGTGTATTCCTTGCCGTATATTCTGGAACAATGTCTGGGGTATAAGAAGTATCACATTAATGAAGGAGTTTCGTACTATACGTGGGGCAGGTTAGAAGGTCTCTATCACAACGATAGGAGTGGCGACTGTGGTGCATGTGCAGCTAAGTTCATGGAGATGCACTCAGGTGGACTCACGAATGTTGAATGGGTCACATTACATACAAATTTGTGGACAGATTTCGCGAACAGTATGCAATGGACTGTTATGAAGAATTCGTTGGGAATTTCAATGTGGCCAACAAGGGGTGAACTGATGTTTGTTTATGTATATTCATATGTTCAGTTGTTTAACTGTTTTGTTAGAATTTAAGGTGTGTAATGGCTTTTCTACCTAAGTACTGTTTGTTAGACTTTTATGGTGTCTAATGGACTTATTAATTGTTATGTTTTTAAGTTAAGTGTGGTATTAACCGAGTTATAATAAATTTGGACAACTTTAGATAACTTAGCCCAATATTAATAGCAGTAGTGAACGTTGGCGTGAAGTTGGAGTACAAGTTAATTTAGTAATTTAATGTCCACTTTATTGTCACATCTTGCAAATAACTCTCTCCTTTCTTACCATGTCTATTTAATGTGATTCTTAGATCTATTACTTACCAGAACCTCAAAGAAACCATTTACACATCCTACTCAAATGGACAACGTTGGCTTACCAACTCTTCCTGATGAGATTATTTGTAAAATAATTGCAAATGTTGGTGAGGAATCTTTCAGGTTCCTGGGACCATTCTTGCGTGCTGGAAAGTGAACAAACGAACTAGTTCGCGACCATACCATCTTGAAGAACTACAATCTAGATGTCCTGATTGAAGAAGATTTTGATATTGAAATTTGTAGTTATGGTAAATTTCGTAGCTTCTTCGAGAAGTGCTATACAGTTGGGAACGTCACGGCCGTGTTTTTTGAAGGACTCCATCTAGCAACACACTGTGGAGATCTTGAGGCGTCGGTCAAAGTGTTGGAAACAAATGTTGGAACGCATTGTTTGTCGACACTAGCGGCTGGTGTGTTCTTTGGACATGAAAATAAAGCAATGGAAGCTTTTCGGTGGTTGCCACTGATACACGAACACCTATCTATCATAGAAGTCGCGGTGATGGGACACAAACTGGAGCAGATAATAACATTGCTCAAGCCCTCATTTTTCAACAGTCACGGGGAAATATTCAAATTTCCGCATGACGAGGGGATCAATTGGCCAGCTTGTGTGTGACCATGATATCAGTCTCGATGGTGAAGGTAGCTGCATAAACTGCCGTCTATTTTGGATAAGTTGCAATATTTGTGTCATGATATGAACTTTTAGTAGGATATGTTCTATGTTAAGTTATCAAGGGTGTACGTTTCTAGTGAAAGATGCATTACTTTATGTTGAAGGAGGTATACATATCAGTAATGTACACCGATAGTTTCGTCTTTGTTTAAGTAATAGCATACATTTTTGTGACATTCCAGAATATATTCAAGTACTTTTTATTATGGTGGACTTGTGTATCTTTCGGTGTACAGGTGTATGATATGTTAAACTCCGAGCTAATGGTGTACGTACGAGTGAAAATCCGAGCAAATAGTGTACGAGTTAAAAGTTGTGATCCATAGATTTTGTAGAAATAGAATAAATGTAGCCATTAAAACATTATGTCAAAGTTATGTCTTTTCAAAGCTACATGGATAGTAGAACAACACACTAACGAAAAACATTGGGATGACGAAGCTGAAGAAACTCTCTTATGTTTTCGATCTCACCGTCCATTCGATTCACACGAAGTTCCAGGGTGCTTAAGTTCTGAATCCTCTTGTCGTGGCCGTCGACTTCTTCCCTTAGCCTAGTGGTTTCCTCCTCAATAGCTTCAACCCATTCTTTTTTCCTGTGCAGCCCGTCGTCCTGCAAATTATATGAGAATGTACATGAGATTTGAATAGAAACAAGCTGATAGGAAAAAATCAAACCTCAAATTCTTCACAAACAAACTATCCCTTGCCAAGGGCTCGTTCTTCTTGCCTGATATGTATGATAATCCGACCACCGCATGGACAACGTGTCGAAACGCCATAGTCGGACTCCGTTACGGCATATAGCATCTCCAACCTCCTCTTTGCCTTTTTTTTCTCATCACTGTAGCTAGGATCAGTCATTGTTAATAGCTGTGAATGAGAGTTGGAGAAACACCCCGATTTAACAGTGTATTGACGAGATGGCTTTCAATGCACGAGTTACCGTTGCAGGAAAAATATTTTCTCGTCACCTACCATATTTATTGCTCACCTTTATATGTTCCATGTTTATTGCTCACGTACCAAATAAACATTTATTTCTCACCAACCTACCAAAACCAATGAAATATATTCGTTATAGGATATCAGTACTGCATTAAAATATAGCCGTTACAACATGGCTCTAAAAGTTTGTCTACTTAAAGCGCAAAACCCTTGTTGTTTTGGTCTGCCTCATTTCCAAAAAATAACTTCAAATCTTATGGCAAACCCTGATCTTGCTGATGAGATTTTGACAAAGATCTTTAAAATACTTGCTGAAGAAGCCGCATGGCGTCTGGGTCCACTTTTAAGGGCAAAAAAGCGTACTTTTGCCCTCGTACACCAAACAGCTGTGCTGCGCAAGTGAAACATCTGGTCAATGTGCCATGAACCTAGTAACATATATTCTGGGGGGGAGATGTTGGGATTTCTTTGAAAAGTGTTTAAATGTAGGTAATTTATATGCATTTTACTTTTAAGGTCTCCTTTTGGCTACTCATTATGAAGACTTGGACACTGCTGCTGTGTTGGAGACCAATATTCCGAATTACGCCCCTTCAACCCTAGATTATGGAGTATTCAACGTCTGCCTTGAAAAAGATATGAAGGCAAGCTTAGCTTATCAACGGTTTACACAAGTCCACGCAGACTTACAATCAGAGAGGGTAAGGGAGATGTGCAACGAATTGGAGTGGAATCTTTCATGATTCAATCCTGCCGACATGGACATATACAAACATACATTCAAATATCCGAATGACGAAACTATTAAGCTGCCAGATTGTGTTTACGATCAGATTCATACTTTAATCGGTTTTGCAACAAGTGCAATGTTTTCTAGATGGCAAGAAACGTTTGCGCTATGTTATAAGAATGTAGACTTTGCTTTATGTTATAAGAATGTAGACTTTGCTTTATGGTATAAGAATGTAGACTTTGCTATACGTGTACACCATCTTCAGTAGTACACCACCTTCACTTATACACCACCTTCAGCCTTAGACCATCTTTATTCTTACAACATCTTCAGTCTTACATCACCGCCAGTCGTACACCACCTTTACTTGTACACCACCTTCAGACCGACACCATCTTCAGTCGTACACCATCTTCAGTCGTACACCATCTTCAGTTCACTACAAGAAAAAGAGTCGTTTCTGACGGGCAAATCTGTTAGAAAACGGTTAGAAATGGTCTGTTTTGACCGATTTTCGACGGAAACGACCGTCATTTCTATTTCGTCAGAAATTTCTAAACGGTCAGAAATCGGTTAAAATTTCCGACCGATTTCTGACCGAATTTTTTTGGTCAGAAATTTCTAACCGAGAGGCCGTCAGAAATTTCCAACGGACAAACCGTCAAATTTTTCTGACCGACACGACTGTCAGAAATTTTTGACGGACAAACCGTCACAAATTTCTGACGGAGGAGGCGTCAAAAATTTTTGACGGATTTCGCCGTCAAAATTTTTTGACCACTATGTGGCGGTCAGATAGTTTTGACGACCAAGCCGTCAGAAATTTAATACTATTTTTTAAAAAATAAAATCCTTTTTGTATTATATTATATGAAACTAATATAAGATAAGTAAGCAAATTTCAATACATAAAAGTTTAGATAATTAAAACAGAGTTTACATTGTCTTAAGAAAACATAACCGAGTTAATAATACATAAAAGTGTTCAAAAAACATAAGATTTTGAAATACATTACTCGGGCTGAGAAGGCTTGTGAAGCTGAGAAATCTTCCGGATAAACCCGAGAGATGAAATCACTGACGGCCCGAAGTTCTGCCTCCAAAGCCCATCGCTTTGTCCACTCTTCATCGAGATCTGTCTTGAGCTGTTCCATCACATTCATAATTCCCGAGGAAGAAAAGGTTGCTTGGCTACTAGAGGAGATCCCCTCTGAAACACGGCCTAAACCATAGCGACGACCTTTCTTAACTGGGACATTCTACAAACACCAAAGACAAATTTAATAATAATAGAAAGAAGATAATAAGAGGACTATCAAAGAATGTTTGCTGCAATGAAATACCTCAAGAACCATCTGGTTAATCTCTTCGCGGGACATCACGTTTGAAGCTGTAGATCCTTCAACTGCACACATCTGAGACTGTTGGAGTTGTGCTTCTTTATCTGCTTTCATCTTCTTCAAAGTGTCCAACAACTCTCTAGCAACAGGATCTTGCACCTCACCGGTCTGCTTATTGGTGTGCATATCCTCCATCAAATCTAACCATGATGGTGGCACACCACCATTTTCAGCAGTCTAGCATCATAGAAATTGTTAATAATCGGTCAGAAATTTCTAACGGTTATCGTATCGACAAAATTCGGTCAGAAATTTCTGACCGTTTTTTGACAAATGTCGGTCCGTCAGAAATTTCTGACCATTTTGAAAATCCGTTAGAAATCCGTCAATAATTTCTGACGACAAAAGATTCGGTCAGAAAGTCCGTCAGAAACAGCCTCTTTTCTTGTAGTGGTTGTACATCATCGGCAGTCGTACACCATCTTAAGTCGTACACAATTTTAAAACACGACAAGTTACATATAATAAAAAGTAGCAACAAACGTCTTAACTTACATGTTAACAAGTCACATGAAACGTCTAGACTTACATGTTAACAAGTCGCAACAAACGTCTGACAAAGAAATAGTTACTTATAATTATTACAGAAGAAAGCTAAAGAAAGCATAAGTCTAAACCGACAACTTTGGAAGTTCTTCTTCTCCTCGCTCCTGTTCTTCGTCATTTCAACAGTAGATGCTTCGGCTCCTTCCTCTTCTTCCCCGCACAACTCTGGCTAAACTTCTGGCTTCGAAACCGTGAATGAGATGTGGATTTCCACTCAGGCGTTCATCACAGGGGATATGAGCAATATCTCTTTGAAGAATGAGAGTTTGGTAGACGAAGTTGGGAAGAATTATTTTCTTGTCCACATCGGATTCATGAGCTATTTCAATGACCTGGTCCTAAACCAAGCGACCAAATTCAATTGGCTTCTTCCTTACGAAGGCAAATAAGAAAAGGAAACATTGTTTGATCATTGCATCCAAATGAAGACCAGGTAGCCATTTCAACTCGCACACTTTGTACAGAATATGATGCTGTGGGAAGAGATAAGTTAGTGAAAATGTTTCCCAGCGGAGACAACGTCCACAAGTCAAGAATTCATTGGCCTCTGAGAGATGATTTTCCTCCCAAAGGAAGGATTGTTCCACAAACGGCGTCATGAACAGTTGATTAATCACGACGGAGTCGAAATCAAAATGAATGTCCCTAATCAAAACACCGTCCTCGGCACTGTAAATATACGAGATTCCTGAACTACTCTAGGGCAGAAAGGACGAACATGCAAAATAGTGTAAATTCAACCTACGCTATCTATAATTATACGAGCTTCCGAAATAGCAGGATCATCAACCTGTATAATCCCCTGGACTAAAAACCCTTGTAAGGATAACTGTTGATTCTTACTTAAGGCTTCATCGGATACATGACGAAGAGAAGACGGAGAACCAACCGGTTTGTTCGCGATAAAGAACCTCCGAGTCACTTCCAGACGAGTTTCAAATGGCATATACCCAGGCGGTGGAGGACCAGCATCTCAAGCAGCACGATTCTAGAGACGGTTAGATTCATAAGATGAATAGTACTTTGCTAGATTTTCTGGTTTCCCGGGAAAGAAAAATGGAAGAAAATGGAGTTGTAAACACACAACAGTCACGTCAATCATTCTTATAGTAGTTAATGACACGTTTTGGGCCAACCACCAACTGATCTCCATTAATTTTGGAGTAATAATAAATTTGGGCTGATTTAGATAACTTGGCCCAGTATTGATGACATTAGTAAACACGTGAAGTTAATTTCCACTTTATGTTTACGATTTATGACCTCGATTTATGTTTCTGATGTACATGTATTTTTACCACTCTACTGTATTGACAAACTTGTCTAATGACATAAATGGTCCATAATCTAGTTTTAGTTAGTACATAATTTAGTTAGTAATAGACTCGTTTCTAATTTATTAAAATACTCTTCTTATGACATTAATGGTGTACAGTCTTGGTGTACATAATTGAAAAGATGAGAATTTCATTAAATTTTGACATCCAGACGATGTGAAATAAGTGTTGGTGTACATAAGTCTCAGGAAGACTATTACTCTTAAAAAGACGAGACGTACAGTCTTGGTGTACATAAATCTTGGTGGAAGACAGAAGATGAGACATACAATCTTGGTGTACATAAGTCTCAGGAAGACAATTACCCATAAATTGATGAAAATTTCATTAATTAAATTTCGACATCCAAAAGACGCGTACGTCTGGGACACATCCCTTCATTGTTGACCGTAACTTATGTTATGGTTACTCTTTATAAATACGATTAATCTGTTACGGCGATTTCCATCGGTACTAGTTCTATAAAGACATATCCCGATAATACGAAAGTATCATCAGATATCTTCTGATAATGCATGAATTCCCGATACTCTGCCTCCCGACCGAGGTCCAAGCTTTAGTCGTGGAACGTGTGGCACATAACTCCTTCGAAGATCTTTATAGACTCTGCGCTACTTGCAAGTGGATGCGTGCGTTGGCATACGGTGGTGGGGTGTATGCTTCGTTCATCTTGTTCAAATACCCTTGGCATGTGGATATGAAAAATTTCCCGTTTAAAAGATACTTTGAGGAGGGAACCCAATTAGTATTTACATCAAGGGTGTAGAGTATTTCTACAGGCTAAATTGTCACGAAGAGGTTTTTGCTTTGATGAAGAGAGAAGCGAATGGAGGATACAAGCGAGCATTGTACACCTATGCAATGACACGCAAAGTATTGTGGGAGGATGGAGAGTATGTGTCTCGATTTACAAGAGAATCTGTTGGTAAGATAAGACGTTGGTTAGAAACTCCCACGGGGGATGGAATACGGATCACAACGATGCGTTCCTAATAAAGAGGCACGAGTTCATATCAACTGTCGTCCCCTCATTCTACAGTTGCCCTTGTTCTCCTATTTTGGACAAGGATTGTTTTTTTTTTGGTACGTTGAGAACATCAAGGCTGAAGATATGTGTAACCGCTGCTTCTGGATTAAAGAGGTTGCTATTTTCTATGCGAATTTAAGCCATGCACATGTTTTTATGACTTTGACAGTTGGCAGTAAGAGCTCGTCGTTGGTTATTTGGCGAAAACCATGTATTATGGTCTATCTAAGGAGATATATTATATTTGCTTTTATGAAGTTTCCAAATTTGTTTTTGGACTTGATTATAAGTTAAATAAATTGTAATAAAATTCCTATGATTTTCCGGTATGTGATAGTTGACATGCGTGTTTTTATTGTTCTAGCAGGGTATGAATATTCTAAACAATTAACTATCAAATTAAACCTAGTCTTAAGACACAAATAATACTCTTGCCAAAATAAATAAGGAGTAGGACTTAGGAATCGAATCCACAGAGAGCAATGACACACAATAGATTTCTTATTTCTAACGATTAAGCTAGGTGAATATATATTGGTGGCAAACAATCAGTTAAGGAAATATTCCTTATCAAGAAATAGAGATGCAATATGGAAATATGCTAATAATGCAAATATGGAAATATTCTAATAAACTAACTAAATGCAAATGTAAATATGCTAGATCTAGGGTTTCAAGCCTAATTTATTATTGGGAATAGGAAACACATATATGTAAATATTCTAAAACTCAAATATTAACTATTCTGACCCTTTTAACCCCAACTCTCGTATGCGAGAAAAAGGAAAGACCATCGATCGACGGCTAAGGCCTAATTTCGATCGACGGCTAAGGCCTAATGTCGGTCAACGTCTAAGGCCTAATGTCGATCAACGGCTAAGGCCTAATGTCGATCGACGGCTAAGGCCTACTGTCGATCAACGGCTAAGGTCTAATGTCGATCGACGGTGAAATTAAAAAGAAGTGTGAACGAGATTTTATAAGTCCACCAGATTTATTATACCAGCTCTCGCATGCGCCTAACAGCCTAGTTCAATGGAGTATATTCTGGCACAGAACCTACTCTCATAGTCGTCCATGTCCTACTTTCGAGATCCTAGTTAGCTACTCTAGAATGCAAGCATTAAGCCCAACTCAATTGATGGATATTAGCTTAACCTAACAATCCTACTTTTGGGCTAATCCATGATTGCTATCATTCAACCTAAATCTAGTTGATAACTACTCAGACATAATCAAAGAAACAACAGTAGTATGAATATAATGCATAGATAAAAATATTGGGGTTGCAATACAAATCTCCCTAAGGAGCTAAATCTCTCTCCTAAAAACCTAAAACTATAATAAAGCTTTGTTAATTTACCATGCACACCTTGCATGCTCTCAATACATAAGCATAAATATAAAACCCCTAAAACTTAGGTCAAAACTCGTCTAGGGCATTCACGTCATTTTTCTTATAACTTGGGCTTTTAAATCGGCTGTCTGCAAATTGGATGTCGATCGATGGCAAGTGTGCAGCATCAGTTGACCTTGGTCTTTTATCATTTGTCGACTCCAAGGTTGTGTCGTCGATCGACAACAGTCTTGTACTTTGACTCCTCAAATAGTCAGCTACGGATTCTTCTCCTTTAAATGATCCAAAAGCTCCAAGTATCTTCATATATGTCCAAAACGTTTCTGAACCTGTAAATACTCTAAAATATATCCTAGACACACATAATAGACCCTAAATAGAGCCTATAACTAGTAATAAATATGCTATATCAACTCCCCCATACTTAACCTTTTGCTTGTCCTCAAGAAAACTAAACTTGTGAAAGAGGTTTTGAAAAGCGGAGACTCTTATAATGTCTAAGTATAACTGTCGCCTTACTTTGTGTCAGTCACATCCTATAAAGTCAATCACAGAGAAAATTTATATACCCTATCCTAGTATATCAACCAAATCCAGTATACGAACAACTTAGCAAATATTAGTCTGACTCACCCCTCTACTGATTTCATTGCTTTGCATAAAATAAAAGTGTAGGCTTTACCTTGGTAGTATCGATCAAAAGACACATGGACTCTACCTCTGCAAGTATCTACATAATTAGGCACGAAGTCTTCTTTGATTCCTTTCTTCCCCCTTTTCTCTCTGAATCTTTTTAGATCTCAAACTTAATGGACAATGATACTGATATAATCCATCTTGCCATCTCATATTCAATGTTCTTCTTCTTTTTCTTTTCTTTTCTTTTCTTTTCTTTTCTTCTCTTTTTCTTTTCTTTTCTTTTCTTTTCTTTTCTTCTCTTTTCTTTTCTTTTCTTTTCTTTTCTTTTTTTTTTATTTTCTTTTCTTTTCTTTTTTTTTCTTTTGATTTTTTTCTTTTGCTTTTTGGGGAAAGTTGTAGGCGTTTAGTGGGGTCATCGGTAATGTACCTACCCCTCGCTTCCAACAGTGTGTGATCGTTCCTCCGAATTAGAATTGTGGGGTCATCGGTAATGTACCTATCCCTCTGCATCTCGGGAAGTCATCTCAATTTTTTTAAGCTATTAGGTAGATGCTGAAGAGAAAGAGAGAAGGGAACCAAAGGTGCAATGACTTGTACCTACATACTTGCAGAAGGAATCCGATCCAGTGTATACCTAGCCCCAAAGCAAGCAAATACTGTCATGATTAGTGTTGAAAACCAACTTCGGTTCCTTCAAACTTTCTAAGAAAGTATGATATAGTGGCAGGATGATCCACTTTGGTATCGCTAGTAATCTCTGCAAACAACCTTTTAAAAATGGTGCTAAAGTGTGGTTAGTCAATAATTAATATTGATCATAGTCCCCTTCTTGACTTAATAATTTTTTAGAAAACTTATATATATATATTGTAAATAAAGCTCAAAACAAATCAAATAGCATTAGGGAACCTCCCCCAGACTTAAATTACACCGTCCCCAGTGTAGTCCGTCTCGGATTGTTTAAGAAAAATTAAATTATAAGTAAATAGTTTAAGTAGAAAACTCGATACCAAACTCTGTAAGATAGTGTCGATCGATGGTAGGCGTGTATGGTCCATCGATGGTCGCGATCCAATGTCTACTGATGGTGGCTCTATGGTGTCGATCGATGGTGGATTCAAACAATCTATAAAACAAAGTAAAACTCGAAATAAATAGTAGCATAACTAAAAACGAAATAAAAACTTACTAAACAGTGTTTTGCCTCCCACTCAGCGCTTGGTTATAGTCTTAAGTTCGACGTTGTGAACTCTCTGAGTAGTATGGAGGTGGATCAACACTTGGAAAACAAGCGTCTACATCTTCTTTGCTCTTCTGAAACCATGTATCAATGAAGCTAATTGCCTCATCTCCTATGGTTTTCTCATTCCTTGTAACTGCTCTAGCAAACACCATTGAATGCCTTTCCCCTTGTATTTTCTCAATATTGTGCAGTAGGATTCTAAGTCTGGCATAGGCCTGGGCATTTTTACCCCAACCCGAATTACCTACCTAACCCCGAACCGAAGAAACCGAATCCGAATCCGAACCGATATACAAAAATATCCGAACGGGACTTATGAGCTTAGTACTTTGGGGTATGGGTATAACCCGAACTGAACCGAAATCCAAACTAAGATCCGAAGATATCCAAAATTAGTAAAATATATTAATATTTTTATATATTTTAAGGTAATTTAGATATTTTATAGTATTAAATTTTTTTTTGTAGTTTATTTATTTGCTATTTCGAATACATTTTAGTTAGTTTAGATAGATTAACTAACTTTTAATTAGATTTGTGAATAATTTATATATTTTTTTTTAAAAGAAAATATTAATTTTTAAGCTTTTAAAATATAATTATGGACGATGTTAGATATTGGTTACAATCCGATCCGAACCGAACCCAAAAGGAACCGAACCGAATCCGACCCGATAATTAGTAAAACCCGAATGGGACTTGTGAGCATGGTACCGAAAATCCAAAAAATCCAAATTAACCGACCCGAAACCGAATGGGCCCCCGAACGCCCAGGCCTAGTCTGGCAGCTGTATTCTCTGATAAATCCTCTAATTGCTGAGAAATATATTCCTTCATCAGGCTCTGAGAAAAAACAATCTCATCAAACCTATCTTCCAATTGTACTTCTGCTGCGGTGTTCTATCTGTTGTCTTCAGTGTCGATCGATGGCCTGATGTTGTCGTCGATCAATGCCAGTTCGTCTACCCCAATCACATGTTGTCTCTGAACAGTATCCAAATCTTGCATCATCTCACCCATGCGTGCAGTCAACTGGTGAGGCAATTGTCTATAGGATAGTAGACATTATCCAGCCTCTTGTAGAAATCATCCAGTGACATCTCTTGAGATCTGTAGATCTCATACACAATATTATCAATCTCTTCTCTGCTTTATGTCTTTTGATTCTTCATAGACATAGCGATCTTTGCTGCATGATCTTATAAACATATTTAGATCTTCTCAAACAAATAGCTCTCTCTAGAATTATTTTGATGTCTTCCGCTTGCACATTCACTATGCGTTACCATTCTCATCTCTGTAGATGCCATACTCATCTTACTTTTCCCAATGGAAAAGTCTGTTGCTCTCAGTATCAAAAGCTCTCGTACCTTGCTCAGAACGCTAGTCGATTGATGATGGTTTGATCCCATCGATCGATGATGGAAAGTTGTAGGCATCGAAAGGACAAATTTTGAGTACCTCCGAAAAGGGTCTGGCGATCGATGCTCGGTGGGTGCCATCGATCTATCTACGATGCTTGGTAGAGTATGGAACATTACAGATCGTCTCGTCCATTTGCCCCTCATTGTCGATCGATGCTTGAAGATTCACATCGATCGATGGCTGCTGCTGCTGCTGTCCAAATATATTACCCGATCCATTAGCCATAATAAGGGAATCTGCTACATCCTCCTTAGATAAATGTAGGTTTCTCCCATTAAGAGCATGTGCACGTCCCTCTGGGTCTATGAAAATTCTGAACACATCCGGTCTAAGATTACCAATATATGTATCTTCTGCTCCAAAGTTTGTGTTCTTGTTCGCGTCTGATGTCGTTCGATGGCCAGGAGTATCTGGTGATTGATGCTCGATTATCCACTGTCACGTTCATCACCCAGCCAGTGTCTTATGATGTTTGGCCGCGATATTCATTCTGCTCTTCCTCTCTGTAATCGTCATCGTACCCTTCGCATACTGGACGTGTGTCGATCGATGGTGTATGGTGACCGTCGATCGATGCTCGATAACCAGATTGTTGCACGAAAAGGTTTCCAGCTTCATTAGCCATGGCAAGAATATCTCATATATCTTCCCTCGTGACATTTAGTAGTCTGCCATCCATAGCTCTTGCGTGACCGCCTGTATCTCTCATGATACTGAACTCATCTGGTTGTAGACAACCATATTCCTTCTCGCGTTCTGCAGCTTAATCTAGTTTGGATGTTGCTTCTAGGTCAGTATCGATCGATGGCGTAGGGTTACCGTCGATCGATGTCGATTTCCCAAATCAATGGGAAATGTGATAAACACCAGCCTCTTCCATAGCAATACCACGGTATCCGATTGTATCTTCTTTTCTGTAGTCTTCGTCGTACTCGGGGTAGTCTGGGTTGTAACCACCATCTGCATGGCAGTCATTGATCGGTTCTGGAGTAGGGTCGTCGATCGATAACAAAGGGTGGATGTCGATCGATTGCTGAACTGCTAATGCATTGATCGATTTTCTTGGCTTGGTATCGATCGCTGCTCCATCTTCCGACTCTTCATTAAATTCATAATCGCAGAACCATGTGGCCACAAATTTTGCATCATCACACAATTCGATCAGAATAGCCTTGTTCTTGTTATTGACAGGTTCATAGAAAATATTTGGATCAATTAGAGATAGATACAACTTGTTTAATTTTGATATTGCAGATAGCTCCCACGGTAGCCATGAATGCTCTCCCAAGTAGTAGTGAAGAGTTCCAATCTATCGTGATGTCCATCACGTGGAAGTCTACTGGAACTAGGGTGTTGTTAATCTACACTGGAACATCTTTTAACATCCCTCTTGAGTTCACTTTTGAGCAGTCTACAAATGTGAAGGAATCATTGGAGAGTTCCACTTTCTGATTCAGCCCTCTGCCATAGTTTTTAGCATAATGCTCACTGATGATCCAGTATCATAGAGGGCATTGGGGTATTGGTTGTCCTTGATGAAGCATGGAACCACAAACTTCTCAGGATCACTTTTCTTTTTCGGACAAGTCCTCTGTTTCATCTTTTCTCTGAGATGATTGAACATGATCTCTATATCATTGTCTATCGCCTTTGTTTCCCTGAAAAACATCCATAACCTATGAGTATAATAAGCTTCATCAAAAGGAGTATCTAAAGGAAATTTTAAAACTTTGTTGGTAAAGCTATCCATCTGTTTTTAATTAGCTTCTCTGAGATATTTGGGGATCTTTCGCTTCCTCTTGGAGTGTCCCTCATCTTCTCTATCAAGATCCATACTTTCAGATGTGTCAGTATTCTGCACGACACTTTTCATTAGAGGCAAATTTTATAAAGCAAGGCCAAAATAAAAACGAAAAATTGACCCCCAGAGCCGCGAAGCTTCCGTATACAGCGCTGATCTGACATGTCCTTCGTTGGTCTCAGGCTGACCCGAAGAAATGTTATGAGAGGCAAGATACTCGTCAACGTCAGATCCACCTCCACACGATGGTAATGGAGTCTGACTAGTACCTCTACCATCTCCAGCGAGGAGATCGCAGTACCACTCATGCGAGCGAAGATTCACCCCATAGAAAGCAACATTGCCGTCGTCGGCATCAACTTGTTTGTTTTATGGAGATCTCTCCCTATCCCTCACAACGGGAATTTCGTATGGAACGTATTGTTTCATGACTGGATCTGATTCTTGCTTCACGACCGTATGATGCCGCACTCGAGCATGGTGGTACTCGATCATTGTGTGAACTCGCTGCAGGGAAAAGTAACCCCAATGAAACGGGCCGCCTCAAATAAGGTCCTTAACGACAGTCATGTCCGCATGAAACGAGAGAAGAGGATCGATAACTACAACACAAAAAGATGGTCGGGTATCAATAAGGACCAAAAACGATCCAAAAATTCAACCATGATACCCTTGTGACCCATTCTTCGTTTGAAGAAATAAA
The DNA here is from genome assembly GCA_905132765.1 of Moricandia arvensis. Classification (NCBI taxonomy): domain Eukaryota; kingdom Viridiplantae; phylum Streptophyta; class Magnoliopsida; order Brassicales; family Brassicaceae; genus Moricandia; species Moricandia arvensis. The sequence goes on along the minus strand of CAJHQP010002274.1, from coordinate 52,938 downwards.
TGCTTTCTTCCGAAACAGAAGCAATACTTATTCAGACAAATAAATAGCGCTTATGCCAACCATGGAGTTTGGACTTAAACACGAAATCACCGCCATACAATTTCTTGGCCTGAGATAATATCGGGACGTCTGACCCACCTTTTGTGGATGAAGAAAGGCTAAAATATAGTCGACGTTTAGATCCATCCGTCATTCGTAACTAAAAACCAAAAGAAAAACGAGGTGATGCAGGCCGCCATGCGAAAGTTGGCTTATCAACAAGCCACCAGGAGAAAGTAGACGTTTTGATCCATCCCTTGTTCGTAACTCAGAACCAAAAGACCAACAATGTGCTGCAGACTGTCAGGCGAAAGTTCTCTTATCGACAAGCCATAAGGGTCGAGGAACCGGAGTATGACTTCCGAGATGGGAAACCATAGGCGGTACTGCAGAAGGTGCACTTCATTGCATGTAAAAAATCCACGAGGTGGGAGCGGCACTCTCCCCATGTTTTGGCATCCAAAAATCCACCTCCTCAGGGACTCAAAAAAAATCCCGGGTGGTGGCAAGGAAGGAACTCCTACAGTCACTCGTCCCTTCGACGGGTAACGTGAAGGTTGGTCTTGTAGGACTTCACACGTCGATTTTTGGAGATGGGAGACCGCAAGTCGCTTCCCAATACGCCTTCGCCTCCTCAGTGTCGACGAAATGTCGCACAAACTGGACCTTCGGAACGACCTTGTCACCCCCAAACGCAAGCTCTCGGGATAGAAAATGGAACACAATGCATTCTTGGAAACTTCTTTGTTAGCCATGATACAAATAAAAACAAGCAAAGAAGAGCGGAAAGAAAATGATTTTCTACCTTGAGAGAGTTTTCTTGTGTGAGTAAGCAAGTAAAGAGTTTGAAACGTTACTCCACCATCGATTCTATCTAACTTACCTAACACATTTAACATGTCGCAAGAACGCCTCGACAATTCTTGTAAGCTAAGGTGCTAACTGTTGGGGTCAAAAATGGCCATGACAAAATCGTTGCCTGAAAGTTACCACAAAAAAACGCTACCTCTCTTTCGACAAAGAGAAAAACAAATCCTTGCTTCCGAACTCCTCATCGCCTAACCCATATCGTCCTGACTAATGAATCAAGACAGGCAATCGAAGGAACAACCGAGTCACTTCTATGTCTGGTCGCCTGTGGGCGATCAGACACACAACGTCTAGCCGCCCACGGGTGACAAGATCCATTCCAAGGCCTAGTCACCCATGGGCGACTAGAACTTGACAAGGTCTAGTCGCCCACAGGCGACTAGACAAACATAACATCTAGTCGCTCTTGGGCGATTAGAGTTACCATCAAGGTCTGGTCGCCATGGGCGATTAGACTCATCTTCGAGTCTGATCGCCCATGGGCGATTAGACTCATCATCAAGTCTGATCGCCCATGGGAGATCAGACTCATCATCGAGTCTGATCGCCCATGGACGATTAGGCCCATCATCTAGTCTGATCGCCCATGGGCGATTAGACCCATCATCTAGTCTGATCGCCCATGGGCGATTAGACCCATCACCGAGTCTGATCGCCCATGGTCAATTAGACTCATCACCGAGTCTTAACGCCCATGGGCGATTAGACTCATCATCGAGTCTGATCGCCCATGGGAGATTACACTTATCATCGAGTCTAGGCGCCCATGGTCGACTAGACCGTGTCCTCTTCATCACTCTCTCCGTTGAATCTTGGCTCGGCTGTTTCTTGTTTTGTATTTGTTCAGAGTCCACGTTGAAGTTTTACGATAAGAATAGCAAAGACTTCTTTTATCGTAAAACTTCCAAATCAATCGTATAAAACGATAACAATTAACTTAAACACCAATGTTATCTCGACTATACAGATTGGTTTACTATTTTGCAGAGTGAATATTGCGAAATCATACGAGAGATAATTTCTCTGAAAGAAATCATAAAAATCGCTTAAATCGCAAAACATACCGAAAGGGTCCAAAAGGCGATAAAAGCCCACATATGGTTTTAGACGAGAATGAGCCCAACTATAATGGCGTTCTGCCCAATATCCGCATAAGATAAATTGAAAGAAGATAATTCTCAAAATTCTGAGATAATTATTGAAAAACGAGAAGATAAGAAAAAAATCGGCAGAAGGATAAACTAGAATCGGGGGCAAAAAAGGAAAAACGGCCGACCTTGAAGACCTATATAAATGAAGCAAGGGAGAGGGATTCAGACACACACAAATCTATGCAACTTAGCACTTAGAAAGATTTTTAGCAATTTCGTTTTTGTCATCGAGCTGCGACTCAAACTAGGTTTAGGGTTTAGGTGCTAAAACTAGGAATACGCCAAAAATTCTTGTGGCCGAAGCTCTTAAACCATATTGTATCATCACAGCGTCCTTATGTAAAGAAGATTCAATAATATCTTTCTTTTACTCGCAATTCATATTCGATTCTTTTACATTTTGTTATTCATAATATGATCACTTGTCGTAGGCTCAGCAGAAATCTGGGACCTTAGGGAAAGTTAGGGTTTCTTAGCATTTCTCTGATTATGGAAATCGTAAGTGTGAATTCCTGTTCCGACAACAGTCATTGAATCAAGATATGCATATTTCTTTGAGAATATCTTTTTGTGAAAAGAAAGACAAAGTTCGAAACGAACTCGAGCAGAAAGAGATGACGAAAAATTATCAGAAGATGAGATAAACCTCGATACTTCTGTAAATGATAATTCATAAAATGAAACAGAAGATAAAAAGAACTCGAAAGGAAAAATCTTTTGGTGAAGATTTTTTAATGGATTGTTTTGTAGAAAATGTTCCATGAACTTTGATACAAGCCATGTCTACACTGGACGCTATGTTTTGGAACAAAGTTGTCAAAAGTGAATTTTATTCCATTATGCAAAACTAGACTAGATATATAAGGGATTTACCACAAGGATGCAAAGCATTATGGTGTAGATGGATCTTCAAACAAAAACTGAAACCTTATAAATAGTTGAAAATACAAAGCTAGGTATGTAATTCAAGGATTGTGACAAAAAGAAGGCTTGGACTATTTTGACATGTATTTTCCAGTATCGAGAATAACATCAATAACGTTAATGATAGTCATCACAACATTAAGAGGCTTAGAAATTATCAAAGGATCTAAGAACCGCATTTCTAAATGGTGATTTAGAAGTGGAAATTTACATAAAACAACCGAGGGTTTTGTCATTCCTAAACAAGAAGGCAAAGGATACCGATTTTATGGATTCAAAAAGCTCCTAAATAATTACACGAAAATTTGACAATACAAAAAATGTCAAATGGTTTCAAAATTAAAGAATATGATAAATGCTTATTACAATAATACCAAAATGAGTATATTTTGCTATGCTTATATGTAGATAATATGCCCATTATTAAAGCAATAAATACATGAACAGTCAAACAAATAACATGCTCAAAAAAACTTTGACATGGAAAATATGTGATTAGTAGATGCTAATCTGGGATTAAAATTGCAAGAAATTTAAACAGAATTATTTATCCATATATCATTATGCTCCAAAGATATAAGAGAGATTTAAAAACTACTCTAATAGCACGAAAAAATCTGCTATATCCCCAAATTCACTTGACCAAAAATTCAGATAAAGCGGCACAAAACGAGTATGCAAGTACCTGCGCTATAAATTTTTCTTGGGCAACAATATGGTAAAGAACCAACAATTTTAGAAGGATAAATTGATGCTAACTGGATATTTGATTCTAAAATCTCGAATTCCACAAGTGGGGATGTATTTACACTAGGAGGGGCAGCGATATTGTGGAGATTTACCAAACAAACACTGTTAGTCAGATCAACCATGGAATCTGAGTTCATAGACTTAGACAACGCAGTCGAAGAAGCTGAATGCCTTAGAATTTTTATTTTGGAATGTATTCCTATGTGGGAAAAACATGTGCCAGCTAAACGAGCACATTGTGATAGTTCTTCGGCCATAGCTCGTTCATAAGGTTGTCTAACTGGGATTCTTCCCGAGCAACTTGGCTCCTTGTGCGGCGCGGATGTATGTCTGCGTCTTTGTCTGTGGGTTCAGACTTACTGCTAGATTCCACGTTGACGCGTTCGACTTCTTCTCCTTCTTTATCTTCTTCAATAGGAGGAAGATCTCCCGGGTTTTTCCGTGTTGGCGCAGGGGTCACTTCGTCAGGGTTTTGTCCAGACGGTTTGCCTTGCACGTTTTCGGACCGGTCCAATGGTGTTGCGAAGTCGAGTCTTCTTCCGCGGATTCGGGTTGTTCAACGCAGAAAAATGGCCTTGTTCCTCGCTGTAAGAGTTTCAACATGTTTAACGAGGGAGTTCATGACCTTATCCTGTTCTGCCGACTTCTTCTCAAAATTCGAGAACATCTTCGTCACCTCCTCGAACGCTGTGGTGTTTGCGTCGGCGTTGACCGCATTGACGTTCCTCGATGGAGTGTTTTCAACATTTTCGTCGACGACGTTGTAGTTATGAGGCTGTTGGTTATTGAGATCTGACATGGTTTGATTGAGCGTTGATGGCTAGGAGTTAGATTGATCCGTACCCCCCCCCTCTTTCTAGCGCCAAACTGTTGGAACCAAAATTCGCACTGTCGATTTCTGTTGAATTAGGAACGTAGGGTAAACCCTAGTTTCCAAGAGGTCCCGGATATATGCTAAACCACATGCCAATCAATCATATAAGAAGTAAAGATAGAAAAAAATAAAGTAAGAATCGAAAAGAGAGCAATAGATGTGTTATTCCAAATTTGCGTACGAGCGTTTACAATAGGATAGGAACCTTGGCTATGAATGATGTCGGCGAGATCCCTAGTTCTAAAAACCTAAGACTGCAAAACCCTAGTTTAGTCGCATCTCGAATAACAAAACGGAAAGCTGCCTAAATACTATGTTTGCTCTGAGTAGAGATTTTCGTATGTCTTGCATCATCACCCTCGAAGTCCTTATATACTCCTCTAGAGGCGGTTTGCTTTTTCCCCTTTAGCCCTTGGTGGAATTTATCGCTTCGCGGATATATTCCATTTTTTCCTCGATCTTCATGATTATCTTTGGAAACTTAACATTTACCTTCCGGACTTAACATTTATCTCTTCCTACAAAATAAAAGATAAACCGTCACAAACTTTGGGCTCGATTTCGGAAAAAAATCGCGAGTAGGCCTTTAGCTGAGTTTTAGACCTTATCGGACCGTTTTTTGACTTAAACGTTTTTAAAATTTTATCGGAAGAGCATTCCTAAGGCGACGTCATCCGAGAGTTAGGATATTTCGTATGGGGCGTGCGACTCCAGGTGTTTAGTTAACCGTTACCGTCTCATACGATCAATCCGATCCTTTCTCGAGAAAACGAGTTGTTTCGATAAAGTTCCAATGTCAATCCCGATCTAGACGGAACAAAGATAAGTTCGATCAAGTTTCGAAGGAGGGAGTTACGAGGATGAGGTGAAAATGGATTGATTGATCCGACTCGCCGAACGGGCGAGCCGGATTGCTTGTGCTACCTAACTCGCCCGTTTGGCGATGGGTTTTTCCAATTCGTCGAACGGGCGAGTTGGTCGTCTTGCTCCACCCAAGTCGCCTGTTTGGCGAGTTGGGCTTGTCCAACTCACCGAACGGGCAAGTTGGTCGTCTTTATCCACCAAACTCGCCGAACGAGCGAGTTGGTTGAGCCATGCCATCCAACCCGCCGAACGAGCGAGTTCGTCGGCTCATGCTGTCCAACTCGCCCGTTTGGCGAGTTGGTCATCCCACGCTATCCAACTCGCCTGTTCGGCGAGTTAGACTGGTCCAACTCGCCAAACGGGCGAGTTGGTCGTCCTGCATCGCCCAACTCGCCCTTTCGGAGAGTTGGTCGGTTCTTGTGGTTTGATTAGCTTGTTCGACGAGTTGGACGTCTTGCTCGGCCAACTTTCCTGTCCGGGGAGTTGGATGATCTAGTCTTCTTGTCGTTTCGTCGTGTTGCCGTTCGGGGATACGTTGACCCGAGGTCTTAAGAAAAACTCTTCTTGATGGCTCACTTATGATGACCGGTCCTTCGTGGTCATCCGAGATTTGACTTCGATTTTTCCCTTTCTTTTTTTCCGAGAGATTATCTTTTTTTTTCACAGAGGACGCATTTTCCATTAGGTTTCTGACGTTGATTTCGTCGTAACCGATTTTGACTACAACAAATACTTGTCAATCACCTAATGGGTGTGAAATAAGATCATTTCTAGGGGAATGAATGTAAAGCTATGTTCTCTAGGTTCACTCATGAAAACAATGAAAAAGTCAGGGCCACAATGAGCATAATAGAGAACTAATTTCTATGAGAAAATGAAGTTGCATGATAGTTGTTGTCTCGATCTACATAAAATACGAGCTGCTCAAGATATCATGTTCACCTCCTGGTAAAGTAAACTCGGCATATATTAACTATGAATGGTTCAAAGCTTAAGACTGCCACTAACTCAAACACAATAACTTTTTCACAAACACTCTCGAAAGTCAGTTAGTCTAGGCAGAAGAGTCTATAAGTATTTCGATTCTTGTTCGTATTTTTATAGTCATTTCTATTCATGTGGGAGATTTTTGGATCAATAAATCCGTTAAGCTTTGCGAAGGGTGAAAACAAAATGACTTAGGTTTCAATTATTGAAAAGCCATAAAACAGTTAAAATAGAAAAGGAAAAGTCTCACATTGCTTAAGAGAAAAGGTGAGTGGTTTATATATTGGCATGCTCTTGTATATGTTCAAAGGTACATGGGAGGAGAATGGACAATCCATCCACGTGCGCGCCACCGCCACTATCCGGCCTGGCCGGTGTGGGGCGCGGGTCTTTCTTGGATCTTGGATGAAAGATCATAAGCCCAATAAAATTTTGGTTGGCCATTTTTTGGTTAATTAATTCGGAGGTTAAACTATTCATTTTTGTTCGTCATTTAAAGAAAAAAATGAATGTACCATAAATCGAACAAAATCCTATTAGATTTTTGGGCCAACTATCTATCCCTCTCCGCACATCGAGCAACGATCCCAAGTCTCATGTGCCTCCTTTTTTGGAACCAACAAAGCTGTCTTCTCTCTTTTTTTTTTTTTTTTGGTAAACAGCTGTCTTCTCTCTTTATAAAAAATTGTGATCATCTTCCTCATTTCTTACGGGTTTCACATAGAAAATACTAGCAATCTCTTTCATGTTTCACAGTAATTCTCAAGGGTGTTTAGTAGTCTTATATTTTGTAGGGACTGAGTGTCACATGAAAATTCTATCATGGTTTTATCCTGATACTCCTATTCGCTGTGATTTGTTGCATTAACGGAGCAATTATGAAGAATTAAGGATTGAGATTTATATCTCTGACTCCATAGTCATGTTTACAAAAACGTTTTCTACTGTCTTTTATTTCATATGTTTCCTTATTATCATTTTTATCTAATCGTTTATTTTAATTCAGTTTTTTTGGTTCCTACAATGTTAAATCTTTTATTTATATTTAAATTACGTTCTTGAAACTTGAAACCCAAGTCTCCACGAATAAAAGCATTAACAACCCATAATCCTAGGTCCGCCATTGACATTTAACGACTAAAAAGTTTGCAACCTGAGATCATTTTTTTGACAAACATTTATTTATATATATTACCCGTAAATAACTGCCTTACAATCACACCGAAGAGAATCGTAATTTTAATTTTGATACATGAACTAGGCCTTGATCATTAGAGAGGCCTAATAACAAGAAATCAATGTCAAGATAGAAAAGAAAGACATAAAATGTAGTACTTTCTGTTGAATGCGGAATTGAGATTCTAACGGACCCTCCTGCAATTAAGCCTGACCTCATTACCACTCCCGCTGATACTACTCATCTTGATCATGGATTTCACAAAAGCCCTCTCGTACTCTTCCATGGAACTTGCGTACTTGGCAACAAGTTTCTTAGTAGAAGGTGTTGTGAGAAGTGCTTGGTCGGATGAAAAGAGCGATTGGCCTTGCATAAGCATCTTGTAATACATATTGTCGAATGATGTTGTACTTGCGTCCATAGTCGCTCCAGCGTTCTTAGCCTTGTTATGGGCTGGGCAAATTCCTTTCAAGCTGGCCGCGAATGATGGGTTTAGTGTTGGGTCAACCTGTTTTTGTGTGCTGAAATTGTGAATCCTATTCTGGAATGATGAGCAGTGGGCGAATCCTAGTGTGTGCCCTCCTGCAAGATGATAAAAAATAATCTACATTAGTGCCCTTGTATCATTAAGAATTAAGATATTGATTTTTATTTCTACATTCCTATGTTCAAAAAATCACTAGACACACTGATCACTATACCACCTAAGGCATAAGTTTTTTGATGAAAGCCTAAATGCCAATTACTTTTTGAAATTTTCTTTTCACTGCAATACCGGATTCAGAAACATTTGTAACCAGAAGGGCACTATTAAAATTTCTGAATTAGTCGGGGGCATTTTCATACAGTTTAAGCTAATTAATTAAAAAAACCAAAAAATTGTATTAATTGCTTAAACAAAATCTAAATTTAGCCGGACTCGTCTAGTGCATCTTCCCCTGATCCACTGCATGTTCTAGTTTTTAAAGGGATTTTGAACATAAATATTTTTATAAAGTTGTGAAGTGCATTATTGGAATGTCTAGGACATTAAAATCAAGGCACTTTGTTGGTTGACATCCTTGTTGCTGTATATTTGAAGTATATGAGAGATGTGTAATACCAGAGAGAACAACAAGATCATGCATAGAAAGGCCTCTTTGGCCAAAACTTTGTCGCAGCTGAGAGATGTTGAAAGTAGGAGCTGGTAGTTGTCTTGTTTTTATTGCCTTTGATACTCTTCCATCTTTTCTCCCTTTTGGAACTTTCCATGTAGGCCCTCCTGACTATCATAACATTATGTGGATTATTAGATTTTATCAAATAAAACTAGTTTTTGATATATGAGATGGTGAGAGAGACTAACGAGAGCGACAGCATCCCTTGCAGCCAGTGAAACAATATCGGCACACGAGACGACACCAGGACATTGCTCCTCTAGTGCCTTCTTTGCATTGTCAATCACATAAAATGCATGGAGTGAGATGTTAGGAGGTCCATCTTTCTCTGCTTTGTTCTTTCCCTTCGAGTCCAACAGCACTGACGCATCACATCCCTTTAAGCAACAACAAAAATTCGCCAACAACGTTATTTATTTAATATATATATATATACATATAAGATTGAAAAGTTTAGAAGAATGTGCTGTGCACAAAGTAGCTACCCTGACAAAGCAATCGTGGAAATGCATCCTCAAGAGGGCGGCAGGGACAGTTTTGTCATTTGACATGGCTTTCTTGACTGCATTGGTGACAATTTGGTCGGCTTGTGGACATGTATGGTCGTAGTAGTGAGGACTAAGTGCTTCAGTTTTGAAAGAAACCGCTAAGGTGACTGTGAGAAGGAAATTAAGCAAACTTGCATTCATTTCGGCCAACTTTTGGAAATCTTAATCACTGACAAGTTTTTCTTTCAAATATTTCTTGATAATAAGAAATGTATTTAGAGCGAATAGTTTGGGTTGCTTAGGTGATGGGAGATTAACAAGATTTTATAGGCATAGCTAAAGGTGTTTAAGTATTGGGTGATGGAGTTGTTAGTGAGGCGATAAGGTTGTTAAGCAAAATAGTTATGAAGACAAGACTCGTTTGGTTGTAGTGGAGTTGAGTTGAAGCATTTGTAATATAGATTCTTGAAAATGACAGATCAAAACAAAGGAAAATGTTTAATAAATATGATATAAATATGATATGAGATATTAATTGTCTACGTCTAAATTAACGAATTCTTAAGAATGTTGATTGACTGAGACATTTACTTTTGAAATCTAATTAAATAACCAAGTAAACACGTTTTGGTTTTGGTGGAGTAGAGTTTAAGGTTTGTAAAATTAGATTCCTGAAAATGACAGCCCAATAGATAGAGAATAAAAAAGCTAGTTCAGTACAGCAATATATGACCTTTTCTTAAGAAAGTTGATGGAATTTGATCTTTGATATTACAACTCTAAACAACCATGTCTGCTTTTAAAATTATTCTAACAACTAATACGTATGTTTGTAATAATACTATAACAAACTACCAAATCACGTCGAAACACCTTTTACAAAAAAACAAAAGCTTTTACAAAAAAAAAAAAGATAATGTCGAAAAAATATCAGGGTGTCAAAAAAAAATCAGGGTGTCTCAAACAGTTTATCATTGGCTACGTCTACACTGTTCATTGGGTGCCGTTTTCTTTTACTTTTGTTTGGTCTAACCGTTTTCTTATACTTGTTCTCGTGCTGTGTTAATAACTTTATTTATTTTTTGGTTCAGTAAGGACGAATATATATATTGGTCTCCTCGATGGTTTAGGTTCCAATTTCATAATTAATTTGAAAGACTGATTTTATATGTTTTCAAACAGGTTGAGTTAAAGAAATGTTATCATGGCAGATGCGGTGGGTAATGTGCGTTGTGGGAGTTTTTATGAAAATAGGTTTGTTGGCATAAGAGATTTTTGTACAATTGCAGAGAATCAATGTGAATGTGTTTCTAGAACGCTTTAGGCCATTTTAAGGATATGTTAACTGAACACAAAATAGCCAAAGCAAACGTAGTATATATGAGTGATGAACTTTACTATGAAAATTTTAATATGAGTATAAATATTAAAAATATATATTAGTATAATATTCTCTATCTAAATAAAATTTTACTTCATTTATTTTCTCGTGCCACATCATGATTTTAAACCAATATAAGAGTAAAGTTTGTTTACGATGTTATCGGTTGTCTTGGTTATTGTTTCTTGGACTTTTATGAGGAATTGTTTCTTGGACTTTTTCCCAAAAATCATCAACAAAGTATATCACACATTTATGAGGAATTGTTTCTTGGACTTTTTCCCCTTGAAATGGAAATGGTACAACTATAAAAACATATATTTTATATGCTACCATATAATCCCATTGAATAAACATAACTATAAACGACATTCATTTGTACATGAAATCAAATTATTCAAAATTGATGATGACGTATAGCAGAAAACTAAAAATTAAGTTAAACATTTAATCTTTGGAATCAATCAAAATCAATTTCAAGTTGTACAATCCAGAAGATGGTAATTTGATATTCCATCACCATAAAAGCTTAACTTGAATACTTTGTTTGTTTTCTGGATCTGGGTTTAGTGTGACAAAGATGTATAAGTTGTCATTGTGATTAAGAGAAAAGAACAATACTCTCAAGTAGAAAACAATTTGAAAGTATTTAATTATAGTTGAGAATACATTCCCCATCGGTTTAACATGTTTTGTATATTTAAAAAAAAATATTTGCTAAGAAATCAGTATTTTAATAATACCAAGTCTGTACTTCATTGATGAGAAATAATGAATGTCAGAATGTGTTGGAAATGATGTTATCAAGTTATCTTAGTAACATCATTTTTTACGTAGAGTTGATGATTTGTAGCTTTTCAGAAGGTAGATATAATTCACAATCGTCTTTGATGTTTTATTAAAATTGGGTTGATAAATAATGCAATACAATTCTTAATAATGACAAAACGTTGTCACCCAACTGTTTTATTTTATTAGTTTTTATGCATTTAAATTAAAAAGAAAGACCATAAAAAGTAGAATAATAAGAGAAAAGATACGATTAATGCTAATTATCAAATACAAATGCATGTAGGAATCTTTAAAGGTATGATAAACAAAACGATTAACAATCATAAGATTATCCTAGGATCATGGACCTCTTCTGACATGTAAAATCTCACGTAAGTAGTAAAGTTCACTGACACCATCAAGACATTTAGTAATGACATATCCACGTGTAGAACTCCTATGTCAAGGTCTCCAATCGCGTATCTTATTATCCCAGTCAAAAGCAGTAGGAAATTTCGTATAAAGATAATACTGTGCATATGGATAAATAGCATTACACTTCATCCATGACATGACTTTGGGCTTGGAAAGAGTCAAGTTTGGTATGTCAGAACTACCAAACTCGATCAATATATCAGGAAGATGAAATGGCAACACCATCTTCTTGGCAGTATTTGACTCTATAATTAAAAGTATAATAATTGTCAAATATAAAGAATATTGTACTTAAGCTAAACAAAATACGTACTATTGAAAACACCTAGAACTTTAAGATCTTTTATCTTTCGTGTTTTCCAGGAGACGGCATATATGCTATTGGAACATATGAATGTATATATAGATGAGGCAAAATGAATCTATTAGGGTATCTAGTTTATAGATTAATGGTCTATTGACGATAAGTATAATCAGGTAACAAAATCTAAACTTAAAATTGTATATATCATTAAATCATTAAATGTTTTGTTAAGATATCGAATATGTGATTGTAAAGTAAAGCATTAAGAATAAAATAGCAGTGTTCCCCACATAATATATTGATATAATAAATAGTTTTGATAATGTCATCATTAGTACGCGGAGTATCAAATCTTTCATTTGCAATTATGTTTACCCTGCGAAATATATTTAACTTAACAATTGTAAAAAATATACTCTTAATGCATTCACAAATATTAGGTAAGAGCGATTTCAACGCTAGATAATACTCCACTCGTTTCATTTGTATTGTTGTTTTACGTTTATTCACACACATTACGAAAATATTTAATTTCAATATTGGAAAAATCATTACCTATATACACATTACCATATTTCAACCAATAGGAAAATAGACCGATGAATACTATTAGTAAATTTTGCATAAATCGACATTTATTTTGGAAAGAATTGTTTTCAGATCAACGATAATTAAACTAAAATGGACGGGGTAAGAGAAGTTAAAAAGTTACGGGATAAAGTTAAAAGAGATGGAGTACGTCTAGGCATTTCATTAATATTTCATTATTATTTTCAAGACTTTGTAATAAAGTATCATCATGATATTTATGTATAGTCAGAAATTATACAAAAATAAAGAGTCTTATAAGGGAATGATAATAACAAATTCCACAAATTAAGAGAAACACATGTGCACTGTACTAAAAGTTGTAATCATCCTGAGTGCATTGAAAATCATGAGTCAAAAGCATCCTACAAAGTAAAAGAAATATGTATTAGTATGGCTATAATATGATTTTAAGTACAATTACATTACTAACATATCTTGGTGCATGTATAACTTACTTAGGTTTAGCATTAATCGCTTCTACGACATGAAGATTGAATGAAAATTTCAGAAACATTGTTAACCGCTCTAACAATGAATTCACGAGAACATTCATACACAACAATAAAGTTTTCTGTAATACAATTTATGAATATCTTTTTTTTGTGCACAAACTTCTTCATTGCTAGATTTAATGGATTACAAGAGAAGTAGCATCATCGCATGCAAACCCATCTGCGAACGAAAAGGATAAATCCAAAACATAAAGTTCAACAAAATACAAAGATAGAGATACAAACTTTAAAAAGTTTGATAAAGTGTTAAGTAAGATCTCAAAGTTGTCACTTACGATCCAATCTATGAAAGATTCACACCGCACCTCAAATTCTTCCAATAACAAACGATTAGTCACAATAGCATGTGACGTTGCAACACCATCCAAAACCTCGACTCTCATTACAATGGGAATTGTTGCATCTATTGGCTCCAAGTGAACCTTCACATTAGATAACAAACGGCTAGGAAAATGGTAATTTTTTCGGATTTAAGTTTCGGGAGACTGTCACCTCTTAGAAAGAGGGATATCATGGGAAAGGTTCTCTCCTTTGAGAATGAAAAAGTGGATAAAGATCTCTCTCGGCCTTGTCAAGAGGAATTTTGAACAAACTTATTCCACAAAGATAAATTTAAAAGGCTGGAAGATTTGAGCTTTAGAGATATCATATATGGAGCTGGTACCGAGCGTTGTCTTGAGCTTGAGTTAGCTAGTTTTGGTCAAGATATGAGGATTGTAGACCAATAGCTGAGTGAAAGTATGATTCGTCTGTCATGTGAGGACTCCGTACAGTGTCCCTTGACGCGAAGGATGAAGTTTGCCAATGGTGCAGGGATCGGTTCCTCAGAGTCCACACACTGAGTCATCAACATCTGCGGAGATTGGCAATCATGTGCAGAGAATGTAACGTGGATGGTTCTGGCGAGTTTTGGCATAAAGATACCCAATATGTTTCCTCGCCTACACCATAGCAAAACAGAGTAAATATTTCCTTTAGGGAGAACAATCATCGTTCTAAGAGTTGATGATGAGAGTAACTGCCGGTGACAATCAAGATCTATCCAAAGAGGAGGATGTGAACAGAAGGAGCAGTCAGAAACAACCAGTTGTTCTACAGGAGAAGAGAGGACCATGGGTGAGCTAAGCCAACTCCTCAAAGGAGATACAGCTTCGAACCCCACCATTAAAAGTTGAGAACAAGATCCTGGATAAGATTCTTCTAGGCTTTCACCCGAGATGCGGTTAACACTCATGACAGAAGGGGAGATTGGAACCGCAGAACAGAGAAGAATAAGCCAAGTAGATAGAGACACAACGAGCACATGTTTCATATGGCGTTGCATCCTTGTTCTTCGCAAGTTCATATTAGATCTCCAACCACCAAGACTCAAGAGGTTTAAAAACGGAAAGTAAAGAGAGAAGATGGTTGAAAGGACCAGAGAAAGGAAAAAAACAGAGGAGACGAGCAAGAGGATCCCGGCGCTGGCGAGATCTGGCTTTACCAGCGCCGAAAATAGGGAACACAATGGCTGTCTTGGTTATCATGCATGTAAGCGTTAGGGCGAACTCACTTCAGTTTATAAATATCTATATACCAAAATAATATAAGTGAACAACTGAAAATTTTACAAAAAAGATTATTGTTACCTTATTCTCCGTCGATCCTCCAAAACCTCAAGATAAAAATGTTTACTTCCTTATTAGAACGTGTAATCAAGAAAATCTTGAACTTGTCGGCATAACCACCCCAGCCAACGCAAATCTACCCCGCTACAATTTTTAAACTTATTTATTGAATCATACTCTTCACTAATATGATATATTATAATCTGATTACTCACTTTAAATCTCGTATCATAAGGAAAATAGTTCTTTCCAATTTAATATCCCAAAAAAATTTTGATTGGATTGGGCTACAATAGTTTCTCAACCTTCCCAATGGCACCCAATATATCATTTGAAAACATGCAACTGAAATTTAACACATAATCATAATATAAATTGTATCAAAAATACTGCAGACGTAGATTGAAATTGCATATCCATGTTAGTTATCTTATAAAGTGAGCCATCAATTACATTGATGAAAGACTTACAAGAAAATAAGTTGATTGTCTTCTTATATCTACAATCATAACAGATGTTTCTTCCAAGAAAAATATTTACTGTCGAGTAGATGACAAATGTATGAAGAGATCATATGACCATGTTACTTCAAATTTAGTAATAAAGTAGCATTGACCCTCTTTCATAACATCCATGAATTGATCTGCCAAAAAATAGGAATGATAGCAACCACTATCGTCCTACTCAAATTAAAAAAATAAAGTGAAAATCTTTTTTCGACTTATTTGAATATAATAGAAGATAAATCATTACATAACCTAAAAATCCGACAGTACAATCTTCCTATCTTTCGTTTGGCGTCCAATACATGAAAGTAATTCTTTGGTGTGATCTCTTAGTACCTGAACCAAAATTTGCGACTTATACATTTTCCCCCAATCCAATTGAGAAAATGATTCACAGTTTCCATTGGAAATAAAACAGAGAAAAAGGAAATTTTTTTAACAACTCTTAAAATGCTAGATTAGGTTACGAACAATTACATTTAAAAGTCAACCGAATAGACGTAAAATGAGTAAAAATAAAATATTAATTCTTTTAAATGCATAAATTGTTTTATACCCGATTTTATTACTTAAAATCGAGTGTATATGATGTACATGTAGTGATAATTCAATAATATGATTGACAACTTGTACATAGTAATCGATATTCAATTTTTTGTTCATGTAAACGATTTAAGAAATGTAAACGTGATAGCATGATTAGGGAACTAATACCGTAATAGTTTTTTTAAAAGAAAAATGTATTGAATATTGGAACAAAAACAAAAACAAACACAATCAATTTTTAAAGAAAAATGTATCTTACATAATATTTTGAAACACTTCTTTGTAAACAACAGTTGTAGTCTTTTCTGAACATTGCCTTTCTCATATGTGATGAGTATCTTCAAACCAGACTTTTATTTTTCCCGAGAGAGTGCACCATATAACCGCCCATGAGAAAAAAAACAAGCCAATGAAGATACAAACCTACGTTTTCCTTTGGCTGACCCTGGCTTTTGTTTATCGTTATTGCAAATGCTAAGGTCAAAGGGAATTGTCTACGACACATTTGCAATGTGAACCTCCCATCTGATAGTGTAAAATACATTCTCGGTATCAAGATTTTTTCACCGATATGTCTCGGTATCATGATAACAGCCTGAACAATATGATAGGATAGGCTTGTTCTCAGAAGCCTGGTACCGTTGCATAATCCATTTGTAGGATCAATGTTACGCATACACATTACAACAACACCAACCTTTAGTGTAAGCTCGTGTTTAGGCAAACCTGAAATCTTGATAAAATTTAGAAACTCTACTGGATAATTTTCAACATTTCTGGGATCCACATATGGTTGATCAATGCTATCTAAGCTACAATATAACATATCTTTACCTATAAAAATAATTTAATTGATCATGAAACGTCACGAACACATATTAAAACTTAAAATGGGAAATATTTATATGGAAAGAAATTTAGATAAGTATCTCTTAAATTTGATAGCATGTAATCATTTATCTGATCGACGTAATCATTTGTAGGACAAAGAATTGCCCTGTTTTTCAAAAAAATCTTGATCTAATCTACCACCAAACTTACCTCCACATACCTCTTTCACGATTCTAGGTACCAGATCATCGCATTGTTTTATAAGAATATAATCTGGAATATCAATATCCACAGTCCAATCATTTGGATTGTTGATTTTTCCATAGTCAACTGCAAATATCCACCTCTCAGAATAATTTAAGTTATTCAGATTCTTTATTGGT
This sequence comes from Moricandia arvensis, assembly GCA_905132765.1. Taxonomy (NCBI): domain Eukaryota; kingdom Viridiplantae; phylum Streptophyta; class Magnoliopsida; order Brassicales; family Brassicaceae; genus Moricandia; species Moricandia arvensis. The sequence continues at coordinate 35,790 of CAJHQP010002274.1, read as the reverse complement.
ATGACCAGAAAGCAATCTCATGTTTTTCATTAGTTTCAACACGTTGCAATGATCCCAAATATAAGATGAATTCAGAGAAGACATTACAGTTTCCGCACGATCACGTAAGGAATAACTGGTAGAATTTTACGAAAATCACCTCCAAATACAATAACTTTGCCACCAAATAGTTTCTGCTCTTTTGATATGATAGTATCGTATAGTTTCCAATAAAAATATTCAAAACAATGTCTACTCATTACAATTTCTTCGTCCCACATAATAAGAACGGCCAATTGCAATAACTTTGCAAGATATGAACCTTTAATAATTTTTCAAGAAGTGGATTCATCCGGATTGATTGGGATACTAAACCTAGAATAAGCAGTATGTTCACCTTCTAATAAAAGAGCAGCGATTCCACTGGAGGCAGTGTTGAAAACAATTTTAACAAATCCACGAATAACGCAAATAGTTGCTCTAAATAAGTTTTTTTTGTTAGTTCCTCCAAAACCAGATAAATAGAACACACCACCTTTATCATAAATAACATCATCTAATATCTCTATATAGACAGTGTTTTTGTTCATATGTAATCATAGAGAGTAGTCTTTGTTGTTCTTCTTTGTTGTATTTGAGCTCATCGCCCACAAGGAGGTTCCCATCATAACTCTTGAAATCACCTGCTTTAGGCATTTTATCCCAGTTATCTAAAGAGCGGCCACTTTTTTTTCTAGGAGGCATTGGTTTTGAGAAAGAGCGATGTTTTTTAGTTAATCCGCAAATGGAGTTAATGTTGCCAAACCTGGTTAAAAATGACCATATTAAAATCAAGTTGTATTAGATTATCATACAAACCAATGGATAAAATATTTAAACATTTTTATATATTTTTACCGAGATTATTTTGTTTTTTCTCCTGCTGATACAAAATGTCTTATGTTAAATGGTCTCATTTCGAATTTCAGACAAGTTCTGGTTGTGTAAGACAATCTCTTATCAACATAATAACAAAGAACTTACGTAGATAATAACCAGTAGACCAAAAGCTCGCATCCTCAATACCTAGAATGTATTCTTTATCATCATCAAAAACCCTAATACTTCGTTTGCCTTTTTGAATGTTGCATAGGTGACACAATCAACAATTCAAATATCTTCAAAACATTTAGGAACTTTTACATAATTCAGTAGAACTTGGAGATAGTAAAGCTCTTTGAATTTATTACTGATATGTACAATTCTACAAATTGCAAAAGAGCGTTTCCTCGGTTTCCATATTCTCTGTTTTCTGTGCCAGGTAAATCTAGTAGGCATTTCAACATACGTTATATCCCTTGCTTCTGGATAAATTTTACACGCTTTTAACCAACCTAAAAATTTTACACGCTTTTAAAAGAATAACATTTAAATTAAAAAAAAATTATTAAAATTGGGGGTTATATCTACACTCTAAATAACGTTTAATTTCATCAAAAAAACTCCATCTTTCTCACTATCTACAGCAGAAAAAACATAATAAGGACCCTTGTGAATATACTTGAACTAATATCTACTGCAACTCCATCTTTCTTGCTATCTACTACAACAAAAATAGATTACCTATATGCCGTAGTAATATAGTAAACAATATATTTCAGATCTGGAGACGTATAGTTAATACTTGATGTAGTTATTTTGCAAACACTCTGCCTCTTTTCCCAGTTAACTCAGCCATTAGATCATCAAGTTTAATCTTGAAAATTTCACAAATGATTTCCGGTCTATCTCTGGTGGTCAATTGCAAAACATTAAGATATATGGTAATTTCTGGCAACTTTGGATAGCATGTTAAAGTAATAAATATGTCATGAAATCCATAATACATATATATTGCCATTTCATCAAGGTAGTGTCGATGCATATACTGTGGTCATCCGGTAAAACTTGATGACATATAAATTCTTGTACCTTGCTCATTTAGAGTTTCCACACCAGCCTTAAAGGCTTTTTAATGCTTTCATAGTTATTATAACGTAACTTCTTCTGATTGAACCAAACGCAATGTAAATTATTCGATTGAATCATTGTGTATCCGTTGACAAGAAACAGTTAGAATAACCTCCTGATCTGGTTATGGTTGGAGCTTCACCATGCCCCTGAAGAATTCTATATGCAAAAAACTCTTGCATTGTGATAGATTTTCGTTTTCTACCGGTTATATCTTGATAACCAATAGGTATGTCAAGACGAAAACCATCTTCACCATAGGGGAATAATAGAGGATATTGAAGAGGAAAAATATGATGGATCTGGAATCTACATGTCTTATTTTCGAGAATAACATCTCGTTTCTCCATATTCATGAAAAAATCTCCAAGAATAAGTGCTACAACCTCATCAGCCGCAAGCAGATTGTGTGTTATTCCATCTGAAGCTCTTCCATCAATCAACCGTTTTAAATATTTCTACACCATCCTCAACAATTCTATCGCTAGCATGTCTGAAAGCCTTAACATAGGGATTATGCTCATCCAAAAGGTTATTTAAAACTCTAACAATATTCTCCTTCAGACATGATACGTCAGCTCTAGTAGCCCTGAAAGTAATAAGCCACAAATTTTGAAATCTGCAATATATCTTGGTAAACATATAATACTATTAACAAAACAAAACAAAATTTACATGTATGCATTGATTTGGTTAGAAATTCGTTCACAGTTTCATAAATGTTAAGTTGCACAAATTTAGATATTTCACCATCTGCTGGTAACATGTCACCCAATAGATGATAATTTTCACCATTAATTTAAAAATATATGGACCACGACCATTGTTAACAGTATGGTCTATTCTTCCACCCAGTGATGTGAATGATAATATCATGTTATATGCTCGAATAAACTCACGTAAATGTTTACTCAAAGCATCACCATTAACTTACAAATCTACCAACTCAGTTAGAGGATTTCGAAGAGCTGAGCGAACAATTTGTCCTCTTTTACAACACAGAGTAAAGGTTGACTTTGATTGATTTCTTGGTTTGTCTATTCTCTCAACGTACCACATATGAGCATTACAAATTTACATGCATATATATGATCACCATCATCTTGGTAAACTATCATAATTATAAGAAAACATTAATATATGAGAAGATCATACGACATCATGTAATATAATTATCTATTAATGTTCTAATACATGTGTACTAAACATATATCTTTCCATAGGATGAATTATGCTCACGGAAATTAGGTTTTCTTGTTGGTTCATATGTATTAGGTAAATTGACATCATCGAAATCATCATCAGTGAAATAGTTATCATCCTCAGGATCAGATTCACCATCCACTGCATTCTATTTTTGATATGCTACAAATAGAAAAATAAAAATATGTAACATATATTCTAAATCAGCATTTATAAATTTTATAAATTACGGTGTTGCCTTGAGTATGATCTTCTGTTATATAATTTAGACAAGAGTTTATGAGGATGTTTTTTCATATTTCCAAGTGATATCTGAGTTCGCTTTCTTATGAAAGCCTTCCGTCTAAGTTGGAGTTTAGTTGGTTCGATATATTAACTGCCATATTAACAAACAGTTTATAAACAATAAATAGCTATTATATAACAATATAAAATAAAAGTACCAACTATAAACAGTTTATAGCTATTAACATTATACCTGAAGACAGTACAATATTGGGAATTTGTCTCCTTTATTTTTCACTACCAACACTGACAATTGAAACTTTTCAAAATTTACATAATAAGATAACATGAAAAGTAATTCCTATAATCAAGGAAACAATGTTTACTTACAAATTGTACTCGAAATATCCTTTAGTGTGATTCTATGAGCAACCAACATTCCTATTATATTTTTATATGGTTATGTGTTAAAAGGACGTCTTACTAAAATGCAACTAAGACTCTAGAAAAAATTTCATATGTTACGCTTTCTAAGAGGTGGCAAAATGGTTGTTCCGGTAGCTAGACTGGTTATTTTCATATTTTCAGCAGTATTTGAATCTCCAAATCAATTTAAACAAATATATTAATGTAAACAGACTACTAAATTTGTTATGTTAAAAATGGGTTCACTCGAGGAAAATTTCCATCCAAAATTTTGTTATTTCAAGAAAAGGGTTCATTCTATCAACAATCAACTAATAATATACCATGAAAAGTAATTCATGCAATAAGAAAATAACTTTACTAACCAATTGTACTCGGAAGGTCCACTAAAAGTACCGTATGAGCAACATTAGTTCCTTCCATATTTTTGTATGGTCTTCCTCCTGATGTAGTTATAGAACAACATTATTATTATAAGGCAAATGAAATGTTGTTAACGTGATAGTTTACGTTTTTTAAGATGTGGCAAAATGGTTGTTTCGGTTGCTTGAGTGGTATTATTAATTTGTCCAACAACATTTGAACATACTTGACTTTGTATATGAGCATTTCTTATGTCCCCAAACTGGTTCTTTACAGAATCATTCAATCCCTAACTATACGATTGTATTCCACCTAAATAAGACATATTACAAAAAGACGAAATCATAATAGTTTTAAGTTAGATATAAGCGGTCAAAGTACTATCATGTGTTTTCTAAGTGGTTGAGAATCATTTGTAACAATAGAATTTTTTGAATTCACATCTGTGATGGATGGACCATGCATTTCTAAATAATAAAAAAATGAAAATTGCTAATTTATTATTAGCAAACATTAAGAAGAAAAATAGTTAATGCTACAATAAACATTACTTTCTAAGTTTTATCATTTATTATAAAATGTTCTCCCAAATAAAAATTTAAATTCTTATATAATGTTAATGACGTGTACTTATTGGCTTCTTTATATAGATCAGTTTTATCTAATCTATGATAGAAATTTTGATTGTTTTAAGATCCAATACATAAAACACACAACTACATAAGAACAAAATTAAAATATTTTTCTCCATTTAAAAGATAAAGGCATCTCTTATAATAAACCTATGAATAACATTAACATCATTAACATAAACCTATCATCATCGTTCATATTCGGAAGATCAATGAGCTGAAAATCATAAAATGGAATAATGAATAAAAAACAAATGACTGTGATATGAAGTGTTGTTTTCCCATTACTGGAAATATTTTCTGAAGATTTTATGTTACAAATTAATACTTTATAATTATACACAATAATAGCATATGAAAATTGAATATTTATCAGCATTTGATGTATACTTATATCGAGGTTACACGTAGTTTGATCATCACAGGTTTATACAAAAAATATATACTTATATTTTTTGGATTTTTTTGTTTTTATTTTTTTTTGACATCAAAAGTCTATTATATTGCTCAAACTTGATATCTTATAATATCATACTATCATTGGAGGTCAATTGTGTAACAAATATTGAATATTATTTACTAATTTTGTGTAGTTTTTTTAATTGTTATAACTATATATTTAGTTTTAATAATTATTTTCTACAAAACAAAATAAAATTTAAAAATAAAAGAAATGAATGTAGGAAAACATAATTATTATTCAATTTTAAAATTAGGAAATAATAAATGTTGCAACTAAAAAATAAATAAAAATAGCAGCATCGTAATATTCGACAACATAAAAATGGATAAATAATCATTTTTTCTCTCCACTTTAATCCATTTTGAAACTGATCGTTGATCTTTAACATCAATTTTTTAGTTGCCTTTTTGACTTTGATCTCTGAGTCTTCGCCAGAGGTGATTCAGAACAATCTTCAGCACTTGGAAGCTATAAAGACTACATAAAAAAATTTCTAAGTATAAAAGAATAATACTTTAATATGAATAAATTATGTATAAAGGAAGAGCGTAATACTTTAGAGCAATTTTCAAGAAATTCATCGATAATATTGTAATGACCCAGATTCGCAGGCCCAACAAGGCCCAACTAGCCTCCCTCATTATTTTATTCAGAAAAGTCTAAAGCGTCGAACCTCTGCAGATGCCGAGCCGTCACAGGGAGTTGAGATCGCCCAGTTGTTGTCACCGTCGAGAGTGACCCGTGAACTACCGGCAAACACCTCAGGTAACCGGAACCGCTTGTTTCCGATTTAAGTTTGGTGTGGTCGAATCTTCTTTTGATCATATCTCTTAAACCGTTGTGTTTTTCGTGAATCTAAGGCCACCAGTGTGTTCCTCTCACCGAGACGAGTACGGAGCCCGAAGCACCGCCGGAGAGCCGCCGTAACGCGCTGCCATGCGCCACCGCAGACCACAAGGGAATCCGCGCGTGAGGCCCATGCGCCACCAGCGCCGACCGCCGTTCGCCGGAGCCGCCATCTCCGACCGTCTATTCACCGCCGGGAAGCCGCCGCCGTGTCACCGCCGCGCCTCCGCCGCCGCCGGTGACTTTTCCGGTAGCCACCGTCGTCCTTGGTCGCTGCCGGAGACCGGTCACTGGTGACTCGCCGGTTGACTCGCCGACTCGCCGGTGACTCGGTGACTCAGCGAGTCAACTCGTTGACCGGTCAGGCCGACTGGTTTAATCAGATTTGAAGTTTATATTGATTTGGTTTCGGTTAGGCTAAACCGGGTTGGTTATTGGAATTGAATTTTTGGTTAGGATTAAACCGAGTTGAAATTGATTTGATTCTTGTTTAATTGAAATCGAATCCGGTTAAGGAAAACTGGTTGGTTCAATTCGATATCAATCTGGTCAAGGATTGACCGGCTTGGGTCAGAGTTGACCGGGTTGACCTTTGACCAGTGAGTTGACTTTTAACCATATCCCTGGTTATCTGTTTTTAGCCGTTCGAAGGGCGTTTTGACTCGATTTTTTGCCCTGATTTCAGATTTGGAGTCTATTTGAGCACCGGGAGTTCACAGCTACCACTTTTCCACATTGCTAAGGTGAGGGTCTATTCCATATATCCCGCTACTAGTGTAGAATTCCTTCTATCGCCATTTAGTTTCAAAACGTGTTTTCCGTCTGTTTGAATCGAGTTTTACGTGATAGTTAGGATTCAATGTAAACCAGAAGTAGGGGTCTAGAGGATTCAACTTTTTATGAATTGAGTGATGTTAAAAGATGATGGTATATATATATATATTTGTATATATATAGTTATGAGTAGGGACTATGTGATGAGGGCGGCTACTTCAGAGAGATCTGGACTAGTAACGCATATGAGGGCGGCGATTCAGAGAGATCTGGATTGCGACACATATGAGGGCGGGGGTTCAGAGACATCCGGGCTAGCTACGCATATTGGAGGGCGGGGGCTCAGAGATGTTTGGGCCAGCGACGCATATTTGTATGGGGCGTGGTGCAAAGACGTTTGCATTCGACGCATAGAGGTTACGGGCGGGGGTCCAGAGATGTCTGGGCTAATGATGCATATTATAATGAAGTATATCCGAAGAGGAGAATTGCGGGGCGTATGGATTAGCTATGTGCTATCATCGCATTGATTGTTTTGTGTGATGCTCTAGGCATCGTGTTTATTCATGTTAGAGCTAAACTTCCATAGTGGGAGTTCTATTTTCTGAGTCAATGGTTTGCGTGTCTAGCATCCCATACCTCACTGAGTGACTCCCCTGTTATTCACCCCTCTTTCTTTCCCCCCTTTCAGGTGAGACTAACGATCAGGAGTGATCATTTCAGGATGGTGCTTTTGGACTGTTTTTCTTCGTTTTATTTTCAGACCTACTTTATGATATTATTGACATTTATTCGGGTTTTATTATATTATCTGGAGTTATGGTGTTTGGACATTATTTATGAGTATTAATGATAGAGTTTCAGAGATTATTATTATTTATTATTTATTTTATTATTTCGAAAGATGCGGGTTTTACAATTTTGGTATCAGAGCGGGTTCCGTCCCGGCCCCGACCCGGAATGGCGATTCGTGGAGACTTGGTTTAATCGGTTTTAGACGATTTTCAAACGTTTTTTTGGAATTTGGGTATTTTTGAAAGAAAATAAATAGCACCTTTCCGTTAGTTTTATCTCTTGAATGATGTTAGTATTTGGTTCCAATTAAGGTTGATCGTTTTGGTTTTTTCTTTCAGATGACACCACGGAGGACAGTTGGCCGTCTCGGACCGCTAGAGCTGCTCGGGAGGCTGGAGACGAGCATGTGCCGCCGCAGCTTCACAGAATACGGTTCCGCCAGTTGAGCAGGATGCTTTGAGGCAGATGGTACAGAATGCAGCTCGACATGTGTTCAGGATGCCGCTCGTCAGGCTGCAAAGGAGGCAGTGCAGCAGGTTGCCCAGGAAGCAGCTAGACAGGCTGCCCAGACAGCTGCTCTGGAGGTTGCACGACAGTTTGGTGCAGCTCAGCAGGGACCCCGCGGTCTTCAGGTTCAGGTGCAGCAGGGTCCGCAGATTCATGTGCAGCAGGCTGCACCAGTTCAGGCCTAGGGTGGACCACAGATTCCGGGTCAGCAGCCCCCCGTTCAGCAGGTTCCAGGGGTTTTTCAAGTCCCACCACCGCCACCCCCTCTCCCAGTGCATGTTCCAGAGGGTAATGAGACACAACTCAGAGTGATGGGACAGCTAAAACACGTGGATTTGGAGAAGTTTGGAGGAACCACAGATCCTGCAGTGGCTCATGATTGGATACATAGGTTGGTGACATGTCTGGAGACCATCGATTGTCCACTACGGTTGTGCCTTAATATTGCGGTGTTATATTTGTGTGGAGATACAGCAGCATGGTGGGACGGAGTGCGATCCCTACATCATGGAGAGTTGACATAAGAGTTTTTCCTCCAGGCTTTCGAGAAGAAGTACTTTCCTAGGGAGGCCTTGCAAAAGAAGAAATACGATTTTGAGCATCTGAGATAGTGTACTAGGACTGTCAGGGAGTACGAGATGGAGTTCAGTCGACTCCGCAGGTTTGCCGGTAACATCATGACTGAGGAGGATTTGATCAGGAGGTTCTTAGATGGGATGCGGGTTGATCTTCGTGGCAGATGTAGTGTGGTGACTTACAGAAGCTTAGAGGATCTAGTGGAGAAGGCTGCTGTGCAGGAGGCATGTATTGCTAAGGAGCAGAAGCACTCTAAGGCAGCTCATCCTAGGACGAGTAGGACTTCCGAGTCACTGAAGAGGCCATTGGATCAGACTGGGTCAGCTTATTGTGAGCGTTGTCATCGTTCCCATTTTGGAGAGTGTTTCCAGTGCTTTAATTGTGGACAGTTCGGGCATATAAGTAGGAATTGTAAGAGTAGACCATCGGGTGCTCAGGGTGTAGCACCAGCAGCAGTAGCACCAGTGGCACGGACAGCACCAGTGGCATGGGCAGCACCAGTGGCACGGGCAGCACCAGTGGCACGGTCAGCACCAGTGGCACGGGCAGCACCTGTAGCACAGAAAACACCAGCAGCGTTAGCAATTGCGCCAGTGACTTGTTTCTCTTGTGGCCAGACGGGACATATCGCCAGGAACTGTTCGACTACAGAACATGCGGCCAAGCGTCCAGCCATCGCTCCATGTGTCCATGCTTTGGGAGGGACTGATGGAGTTGAGCCGATAGCTGGTATGTTCTCTTACCATATTTGTTTGAGCTTCTGGTTTTCTTTTGTGGTTATCTTGTGTAGTTAAAAAAACATCGTGTAGGATCGGTTTGGTTGGAGGTGAGTCAGCTCACAATTTATTTGACACGGGAGCTTCACACAGCTTTGTGAGTCCTCGATTGGTCAAATGTTGGTCTTTCCGAGGTGTCTTTGAGAATAAGACTAAGCAGATTCAGACGGCTGGCGTAGAGAGATTGGGAGCTGTGGGCGTTCATCGAGATGTACCAGTTACACTTGGAGGGGTTGAGTTTGTTGGAGACTTAGCAGAGATGGAGTTGAATTACAATGATGTTATCCTTGAGAAGGATTGGCTGACACGTCATCGAGTAGTGTTGGATTGCCCGAGGGCAAGAGTTCATATTCCTAAGGCAGATGGGAGGATTACATTTCAGGGTATTCAGACACACCTGGGAGTTACTATAATCTCTATGTTGCGTGCTGAGGAGCTACTGGAGAGAGGAGCAGAAGGATACTTAGCTACCATTTCGATAGCTAAGGAATATGGTCAGCAGGAGCTACAGAATGTCCCCGTGGTTGCAGAGTATGAGGATGTATTAGAGGCCTTAGAGGGGGCACCGCCAACAAGGGGGACATACTTACGATTGACTTAGATCCTGGGACAGCGCCGGTTTCACGAGCTCCATACCGTTTAGCGCCAGTGGAAAAGGCAGAGTTGAAAAAGCAGTTGGAGGAGCTACTGGATAAGGGTTTTATCAGACCAAGTACTTCACCGTCGGGAGCACCAGTATTGTTTGTGAAGAAGAAAGATTGAAGTTTCAGACTTCGTATCGACTACAGAGGCTTGAACAAAGTGACCATCAAGAATAAGTATCCGCTACCTCGTATCGATGAGTTGTTGGATCAGTTGCAGGGAGCTTCATGGTTTTCTAAGATCGACTTGGCATCAGGATATCACCAGATTGCTATAGCTGAAGAAGATGTGCGGAAGACGGCCTTTCGGACGCGTTATGGACATTTTGACTTTGTGGTGATGCCATTTGGGTTGACGAACACACCTGCTGCGTTTATGAAGCTCATGAATGATGTGTTTCGCGAGCACCTGGATAAATGTTTAATTGTCTTCATTGACGATATCCTGATCTATTCTCAGAGTATAGATGAGCATGCAGAGCACTTGCGGATTGTGTTGGGTAAGCTCAGAGAGCATTGATTGTTTGCTAAGCTGAGTAAGTGTAGCTTCTGGCAGAGGAAAATTGGATTTTTGGGCCACGTGGTTTCTGAAGAAGGGGTTGCAGTTGATCCAGAGAAGATTACTGCAATATCATAGTGGCCTACACCTAGGAGTGCTACTGAGATCTGTAGCTTTTTGGGGTTGGCAGGATACTACAGGAAGTTTGTCAAGGGTTTTGCCAGCACCGGTAAATTAATGACGCAATTAACAGGCAAGGACGTCAGGTTTGTTTGGACAGATGCTTGTCCGAAAAGTGTCACAAAGCTGAAACGACAGTTAACGGAAACGCCAGGTTTGGTACTTCCTAGACCCGGGATTCCATATGAGGTTTATACGGATGCATCAGGCGCTGCCCTAGGATGTGTATTGATGCAGGAAGGCATGTCATTGCATATGCATCGCGTCAGTTGAGACCTAACGAGGGTAGTTACCCTACTCATGACTTGGAATTGGCAGCAGTTGTATTTGCGCTAAAAATTTGGAGGTCGTATTTGTATGGCGAGAAGGTGCAGATTCTCACAGACCACCAGAGTCTGAAGTATATTTTTATGCAGCCAGACCTAAATTTGAGATAGCATTGTGTCTGATCGGGACACAAAGTTCACATCTGCTTTTTGGGGAGCCTTCCAGAAGGCACTTGGGACAAAGGTCCATATAAGTACCGCCTATCACCCGCAGACAGATGGACAGTCAGAGAGGATTATTCAGACTTTGGAGGATATGCTTAGGGCTTGTGTTCTAGATTGGGAAGGGAGCTCGGGAAAGTATTTACCTCTAGCAGAGTTTGCCTACAACAACAGCTACCATTCGAGTATTGCGATGGCACCATATGAGGCTCTTTATGGTAGGCCTTGTCGCACACACTTTCTTGGACAGAAGTGGGGGAGCGACGTGTAATAGAGCCAGCAATGGTTCAAGAGACGGTAGAGCAAGTGGAGATGCTCAAGACTCGGCTTAAGGAAGCTCACGACCGTCAGAAGAGTTATGCAGATAAGCACCGGAAAGATTTGGAGTTCCAAGTGGGTGACTTAGTGTACCTGAAGATGAGGACATTTCAGGGAGGATCTAAGACTCGAAAGCTAAAGAAGCTAAAACCTAGATATATGGGACCGTACCCGATTGTGGAGCGGATTAGAGCAGTTGCCTATAGATTGCAGTTATCAGCAGAGTTGTCAAACTTCCATGATGTGTTCCATGTGTCAATACTGAGGAAGGTTGTGAGAGAGCCTGAGCTTATTTTCCCGCAGCCACCAAAGGATCTCAGTAAAAATTTGTTTGCACTCATCCAGCCAGTTGAGATTACAGATCGACAAGTAAAAGCGGTTCAGGGGATGATGATCAGTTTGGTTAAAGTTCGTTGGGAGAGAGACGGGATCCAAGAACTTTTTCAGGAAGATATTGGGCAGTCGGTTCAGGAGCCAAATTCGGGGACGAATTCCTTATTAGTGGGGGAGAATTGTAATGACCCAGATTCGTAGGCCCAACAAGGCCCAAATCATTTGCAAGAAATCCTAGGTACCTCCCTTATATATTCTAGCCTCCCTCATTATTTTATTCAGAAAAGTATAAAGCGTTGAACCTCTGCAGAAAACGAGCTGTCACAGAGAGTTGAGATCGCCCAGCCGCCGTCAACGTCGAGAGTGACCCGTGAACTACCGGAAAACACCTCAGGTAACCGGAACCGCTTGTTTCCGATTTAAGTTTGGTGTGGTCGAATCTTCTTTTGATCATATCTCTTAAACCGTTGTGTTTTTCGTGAATCTAAGGCCACCAGTGTGTTCCTCTCACCGAGACGAGTACGGAGCCCGAAGCACCGCCGGAGAGCCGCCGTAACGCGCTGCCATGCGCCACCGCAGACCACAAGGGAATCCGCGCGTGAGGCCCATGCGCCACCAGCGCCGACCGCCGTTCGCCGGAGCCGCCATCTCCGACCGTCTATTCACCGCCGGGAAGCCGCCGCCGTGTCACCGCCGCGCCTCCGCCGCCGCCGGTGACTTTTCCGGTAGCCACCGTCGTCCTTGGTCGCTGCCGGAGACCGGTCACTGGTGACTCGCCGGTTGACTCGCCGACTCGCCGGTGACTCGGTGACTCAGCGAGTCAACTCGTTGACCGGTCAGGCCGACTGGTTTAATCAGATTTGAAGTTTATATTGATTTGGTTTCGGTTAGGCTAAACCGGGTTGGTTATTGGAATTGAATATTTGGTTAGGATTAAACCGAGTTCAAATTGATTTGATTATGGTTTAATTGAAATCGAATCCGGTTAAGGAAAACCGGTTGGTTCAATTCGATTTCAATCTGGTCAAGGGTTGACCGGCTTGGGTCAGAGTTGACCTGGTTGACCTTTGACCAGCGAGTTGACTTTTTGACCAGATCCTCGGTTATCTGTTTTTAGCCGTTCGAAGGGCATTCTGACTCGATTTTTCGTCCTCATTTCAGATTTGGAGTCTATTTGAGCACCAGGAGTTCACAACTACCACTTTTCCACATTGCTAAGGTGAGGGTCTATTCCGTAAATCTCGCTACTAGTGTAGAATTCCTTCTATCGCCGTTTAGTTTCGAAATGTGTTCCGTCTGTTTGAACCGAGTCTTGCGTGATAGTTAGAATTCAATGTAAACCGGAATTAGGGGTCTAGAGGATTCAACTTTTTATGAATTGAGTGATGTTAAATGATGATGGTATATATATATGTATATATATAGTTATGAGTAGGGACTATGTGATGAGGGCGGCTACTTCAGAGAGATCTGGACTAGTAACGCATATGAGGGCGGCGATTCAGAGAGATCTGGATTGCGACACATATGAGGGCGGGGGTTCAGAGACATCCGGGCTAGCTACGCATATTGGAGGGCGGGGGCTCAGAGATGTTTGGGCCAGCGACGCATATTTGTATGGGGCGTGGTGCAAAGACGTTTGCATTCGACGCATAGAGGTTACGGGCGGGGGTCCAGAGATGTCTGGGCTAATGATGCATATTATAATGAAGTATATCCGAAGAGGAGAATTGCGGGGCGTATGGATTAGCTATGTGCTATCATCGCATTGATTGTTTTGTGTGATGCTCTAGGCATCGTGTTTATTCATGTTAGAGCTAAACTTCCATAGTGGGAGTTCTATTTTCTGAGTCAATGGTTTGCGTGTCTAGCATCCCATACCTCACTGAGTGACTCCCCTGTTATTCACCCCTCTTTCTTTCCCCCCTTTCAGGTGAGACTAACGATCAGGAGTGATCATTTCAGGATGGTGCTTTTGGACTGTTTTTCTTCGTTTTATTTTCAGACCTACTTTATGATATTATTGACATTTATTCGGGTTTTATTATATTATCTGGAGTTATGGTGTTTGGACATTATTTATGAGTATTAATGATAGAGTTTCAGAGATTATTATTATTTATTATTTATTTTATTATTTCGAAAGATGCTGGTTTTACAAATATGTTCATCATCCAAATAGCAATCCACAATAAAACGGTGAATGTCAAACTTCTTGTTGTCGCCTTTGAATGAGACCTTAAAATAACTCTCTTCCCAGCAATGGAATCAAGCAACTCAAGTTAAACTGGTATGTGATCAAGATGAAAATAATACAAAATTACATAATATATTAGAATCACAATTAAATGAATGTGCAATATATAAAATTACCTCTTTGTATACCCGCATTAAATGATCGACAGATTTTCCGAGGAAATTTTCAGCAATTTGATCGGATATCAAAAACCTCTTCTGATCAGTATCGCCATGTGCACGCACAACCAAATAATATCTAAATACATTAAAATATATTACATTACAGTGTAGGGTAATTAACTTATAATGTTATAAAATCAAACAAACATATTTAATATATACCTTGGGTAAACCAAATTAACATCGCCCTACGTAATTCGGTTGAGTCTCATCATCGCCTGAAAACTCACCATATTCCCAAACTTTAAAGTTGCAGGTTTTGCTTGCCCAATAATACCAAATTTTGAAATAATCAATCCCTTTGATGGTAACACAACAAACCGATTTTCCAAACTACATGTAACATATATTGTTTGATATGGTTATATATGAAAAAAAACAGAAAATGGTTATGAAAAAACACATTCAGCAAGACACTTACCGATGCTAGCTTTAAAATACTGACTAAAGTCCTCCGAGGATTTCTCGGAAAAAAACTCACTCCAGACATCTAAAGAATTACCATATGATATCTGGTTGAAAGCACCTTGTGTAAATTTGACGATTACTGGATGACATATATTGTAAAAATAATAACAAATCAATAGTAATTAATTATGCATGAATCATAAAGTGTTCTTAAAATGAAACTTATTCTAAATTGATCATAAGTTTTATATATATACACCTATTTGTGAAATAATCAGTTTGTTCAGTAGTAGGATCAAACAATATCTTCGTCGCACTAAAAACATTAGATATGATTATCTCGCCTATAAAACACCAATAAGAAATTAGACATATGAATTAAATTTATAAAACTTGATCAAGTAGGAACAAATGTTATTTCACCGACTTAAAACCCATGACACATACCACAACCACATCCATATTTTTGGCGGTATGAGAAAATATTTGTTTTGCATGTTACCCCCCTCCCCATAAAGTACACTTAAGTGTTACCTCACTGAAAATTATTTTCTATAAGATAATATATTCGTCGATTAGAATATATGAATTTGGACACTCTTTACTTTGTATCGCACAAAATCAGTTGTAGTTTGGATGAATTATTTGACTTCTCTTTTGTCTTCACTTCTTCAGTGTTACCAACTTCAATGATTTGGCCAATGACATCTATTTATAACAAACATGATTGATTATGAAAACTGTGAATTATGTTAAAAGCATGATTTTGTGATACTAAATATATAAGAATATAAGAATATTGTTACCTATCAATACCTTTCTTTCATATTTTCCGTCTAAGATCTCACCAAAGTTAGTGAAATATTTTTCTGGTACATCATGAGGAAAATATGTCTACACTTTCGTCCTAGTTGTCCTGAAGATAGTCAGTTTGTAAGATAACAAACTGGTCCTAAACTTGCCACCGTATTCTTTCAGATGAATGTGTTTATTGATAAAGCTTGACCTTCGTAAGATGTTTATGTTTCGGAGCCAGATCATTCTCTATAAAAGCGTGCAATCTGGTACCCTGTAATAATTTAAATATGCAATTGTAGTTTAATAAGTCGTTAATGAATTTGATTTTAGTATTATGAAAGTAATAGATCATAGAATAATAAATTTACAGATGCAGCCACAAGGATCAACTCAATAGATTTTCTGGCTATGGAGTTGTACAAAGTCCATTTGTTAATGATCTTCACATGAACCTTATGAGTCTCACTGGATGCTTCTAATAGATTGACCGCAACGTAGTGATGAACATTTCTTGCGACAATTGACATTTTGAAAGTGAAGCAAGAGTAAAACGATTTGATTGTAAATGAGAAGAAGTATATATAAGTATTAGACTGCTTAATCTATGAGACCGAAGAATATACCCAAGTATATCGTAGTTTCTTGTTTAAATGGTTAACAATAAATAGTATCTTAACTACCATAATATGTGTTATATTAAAACGATTGACTAAGCAAATTATCGTATATACCTTGAGATATTCTCTTTTTGGAAAAAAATATCAAAACAAAATTTCAAGTCAAACGTACTTACCAATCAACCAAATTTCATAATATTATAAATATCTGAACGACATATCATACGTTTCGTTAGACACATAAACGATAAACCCTAAAAAATGTACCCTAACTATATGGAAAACGAAACCCTAAACCCTAAATGTATGCAAACACAAAACATAATACATAAATCCTATTAAATGTCACTTTGAAATTTGAATTACATATCATTTATTTTCTGTAACAGACCATATAAAATGTGCTTAAATCATAGAACATGCATCATTTGTATGTACAGTAAGGTTTAAAAGAATATGATTCAAGAACATTCAATAGTTAGGGACCAAACCAAGATTAGAAGATACTAACCGAGAGAGGTTTGATTAGCATAACCAGATAATGGATTAAAGAGAAGTTGAGATAACTTTAAATCGATAATTAAAAATTGTTTAGAAAAGGTAATCCTGCTAAATTAAAAAAACGGTTTAGAGAGATTTAATAATTAAGGTCGTGTCACCATCGTGAAATAGCTCATGTCACCATCGTGAAATAGCTCAGTAACGTCTTCTCAAATAATAGTTTGATTCCATATTTAGTAAAATTGTTTCATAATTTTCATTATCTTATTTTTACATCAAAACTTTTTTTAAAATGTCAAATAACTTAAAATTCATTCTTATTTTTTAGTTACTTTAAAATTATTAATTCAAATTCAATTAATTTATTGACATTGATATTAATTCAAATTCAATTAATTTATTGACATTGATATATCAACAAAAAATAATTTGTAAAAATCATGCTGTAGAATTAAAAATACATAAACTTTAAAGAGATAGAAATGTATAATAAAAAATACAATTTAAGACTTTTTAAAGTTTGATCAAATCGACGTTACTGAAACAGTTAATCTCGCAAACTTATTATATTTTTCTAGTCATCAAGCTTCAAAAATCTCGCAAAAAGTCTATTTTTGTGACAAAAACTTTAAAAATTTCTATTTGAGAGATATTCCCAATATAAAAAACATAGGAAAGGAAGAAAACCTAGTTATGATTTTGATATTTAGTTTTATCAAAAGTCAAAAAAACAAGAACAAATGAATCTACTTGATTTTTTGTCACTAAATTCAGACTTAGAGAAAATTAAAAATTTGGCAGTAAAAGATAACAAATATTAATAGATAAATAAACATATATTTTTAAAAATAAAAAATAAAAAATAAACATTTTAAATTTAGTAGTATAAATATAATAACTAGAATACATAATATAACTAACAATAAAAATTATTAAAAATATAAAGAAGATTCATAAGAATACAAATTTTGAGAATCCACTAAAAGTGATTTTCCACATTACATCATAACAGTTTTTGCGTTTTTTAATTAAAATTTAGGTTACGGAAAACAAACAAAATATTGAGGAAAACACACAAAAAATAATAAAAAGTAAGAATAAAACTGAAAAAAAATTCATGATATAGTTAAAAGATTAAAAATATTTTACCAAAATCAGTGTATTTTAAAAAAAATGTTACATCATGAATTCCAGAAAAGGGTTTAAGTATAAATTTAATACCCATATAATATTATATACATCTATTTTATATATACAAATTTTGAATGAAAAATGCAATACAAAATAACTAGATATAAAAGTATAAAATAAAGTAAATTATATAAAATCAAAAATCAAAAGATCTCTACTACCAAAATAAAGTAGAACACATCCACATTAAGATCATTTGAACAGTTCAGATTATGAAATTTGGTTAATCGCAACAAGACTAAAGTTGGATATTATAACATCAAATGGTTTTAACCAAAAGAAATGATAAAATAAAAGAGTAATCGTGAAAATAATGATTCATATATAACTAGTTTCTTCTAAATAAATAAAAACAAATGTTAAACATACACAAATATTCCACACGGATTACGGACCAACCCTCATAACATAATAAAATAAATATTTGTAATCAAATGAACTAAAATTACTTTCTTCGTTCAAGTAAGCAATCTTTGAATGTTCACATTCTATAAATTTGGACCTTTCATTGACATCATCATGTCCAAGCATTACCCCAATATCAATTGTGTATTCCAATTTGGTTACTTGTTCTGGAGGAAGAGAGAAATAAAAGACTCAGAGGTAGATAGAGATCTTTATTCCTAGAAAATTTGGTATCTCTAGAAAGCTCGCAATGACAAACTATATAAGAGAATCACGAGAGATCCAACATTGATGCATGGTTTGATATGAATTCAAAGATCCCAGTGGACACTCACCCACAAAAGCAGACATTGACTACCCAAATCTTATGCTTGCAACGGATTTGTTTGGTAGATTAACATTGGACCTCGAATTCACACTATAGTGAATATGGATGTTTATGGCATGATGAGGCATGAAAGGAGCAACTATTTGGCTTATGAAACAAAGAGAGATACATGTTACCTTTGCATACAGAACTGGATGCACTTAGTTGGCCTATGGAGAGTATGCTTGAACACACTATATGCAGCACTTTGGAGCAGACTATGTCATTTCAATGATTCAAGATCTGAATCTTGGCCAAATTTTTCAAACGAACTAGCGGAGATAGCATATTTACAAGGAAGATTCCAGGATTCCTAGAGCACACACCGCAAAGCACAAATTAGGATAGCAAACACTCTAGGCATGACTGCACAAGCTTTTCATTAATTTTTGATTTTTGTTCGTTGTTCTATTATGGTCTGAATTCCTACACCACTTCTACTTTAGTTAATAGAATAGAATTTTAATGTAAATAATAGTCTCTTAGTAATACCGCCAACACTTAGAATTCAATCAAATGATGCTTCCAGAAAACTCTCCCCTCTTTGTTTCTTTGAGCGTCATCTCTCTGAATCTATCCCACATTCACACCTGATGCTCGAGCTATCGTAAAATCCATAGGCACCTTTGTAAAAGCTTGGTACATAACTTAGTTGAATTCTTTAGTTTGATCACAATCAGTCAATGAAACTTTTCACTGTATTGACATATCTTGTGTCTAGGACTTGTTTCATTCGCAGATAGATCTGATCATGCCAAGATAATGAGAGCGAGTGGTTTTAAGAAGTGTGTCCTATTATGCCATGGCAGGGAACTCCTAACATTGTATAAATCTCTGTTTACCTTCTTGGAGTAGGGATATTAAGGTTAAATCTAGGGACGTTGATGATGTAGCCGCTGTAATGTATTCTGACAGCACCATCTTTGCTTTTGAGAAGCAGCTACTTCATGAAAGAACACTATCACTAGATCATTACCCATAATCTAGCACATCTTTTTCTGCAGGATTTCGAGAGGGTTTGGTTGGAGCTTTCGGCTCACTGCCTTTGTGGTAATGCCTTTAATATGTTGTTTATTTACAGCATCAAAAGTGTCCAGTTTAAGAAAACCTATATTGGCCACATGGATGTTGTACGGAAATTTGTGAGTTATCTAGAACACTGAAGTGCCTATTTCAGAAAGCCTACATCTATAATTTAAGTGCTCTAGATTACTTGTCTTTGTTAGGGGTTAGGAATTTTTAAGCTCATTATTGCTAGATTTTTAGGAAACAGCAGAAACTCTATAAATTAATATTCGACAAATAATTACGATAAATTAATAAATTTCATCAGTCCCGAGTTGGATCAATGTAAAATATGTCACAATTTGATAAGGTAGTAAGATAATATTTGTTTAGAAAAAGGTCATGTAAATAAATGGTGCCAACATAAACATAAATGAATAATTAATGTATATACAGTTTATATACATATAAATAATATATTGTATATATTTTTATTCACTTTGATGATGTACGGAAATCTGTGAGTTATCTAGAACACTGAAGTGCCTACTTCTGAAAGCCTACATCAATAATTTTGGTGCTCTAGAGGACTTTTCTTTGTTAGGCTTTAGGAATTTGTAAGCTCATTAATGCTGTATTTTTAGGAGACAAGAACAAATATACAACAAAAACTCTATAAATTAATATTCGACAAATTAATAGACACGATAAATTAATAAATTTCACCAGTCCCGGGTTGGACCAATGTCAAATATGTCAAAATTCGATAAGATAGTAAGATAATATTTTTTAGAAAAAGGTCATGTAAATAAATAATGCCAACACAAACATAAATTAATAATTAATGTATATACAGTTTATATACATATAAATCATATATTGCATATTTTGTTTTTTTTATTCACAGTGAAGTTTATCTTTATTTTTTATTAATATTTCTAATATATTGATGTTATTTTGTAGGAAAATGATTGTTAACTATCTTAAGTATTGACCACCACATTGTTAGCCATACATACTAAACTAATGTATATCTAGCTATAAGAATTATATGTTATGCATGACAATCCCACAACTTAATGATGTTATGTAGTTAACGTCACAAGTTTAATTTTATTAATTCGAAAATGACGTGATGTTGTCATGCATCATTAAGTCAACGTCACTTTTTAGATTAATGAAATTAAGCTTGTGATGTTAACTACATAATATCATTAAATTGAGGGATGTTGTCATGCATAACATATACTTTGGGTAGCTATACGTACATTAGTTTAGTCTGCATGGCTAGTCATGTGGTGGTCAATACTTCAGGTAGTCAACAATTATTTTTCCTGTTTTTACACCAAATAATTGAATAAGAAAATATAAAGTTTGTATTTTAAAATTTTAATCAATACATGTACCGTAAAATCAAATATTTTCCTATTTTATTACATCTTTAAATAAAAGAAATTTTTATGTAAATTAATAACTATATAAATTAATAAAATATCAAAATCCAAATATTATTCATTTATAGAGTTTTATTGTATATATCTTGTGTCTCTTCTAAACTTAATATGCAGCACTTAAAGAGAAATCTAAATCTGCTCTAATCTATAAACAGAAATCTGAAAAATCCTTCACTAATAAAAGTCTCTATTTTCCCGTGGATGTAACCTATTTGTGAATTATGTTAAATCTCTTTGTCTTTATTTTATATGTTTATCAATTTTGTTTACTGCATCTATCTCAACAAATTGGTATTAGAGTTTATTTTTGTAATCTAGTGAGAAGATGTTTAGAATATATGCGAAGATCGAAAAGTTTACAAGAAGGAATAACTACTCTAGCATATAAAGATGTAGGCGTTGCTGAAGCAACAAATAATTTGGGCACCTTTGCTAAGGAGGAATCTTGATTCTGCTGAAATGGAGGTTTTGGAAAAATACTTTTTCAATAATTTTGTTGTGTATAGCAGACAAAATTATCATCGAAGTTTCAGATGAGAAATCGGCTACTAGTCTATGGCAGAAGTTAGAGAGCTTGTAAATGAAGAAGTCTCTAACGAACGAGCTGCTTCTAAACAAATTTTCACTCTTAAAACGCATGAAGGTATTGACCTTCGTGACCATCTTGAAAAATTAAATTCAATATTATGGGAGCTGCATAATATTGATGTTAAGTTCGAGGATGAAGACTCTGAACTAATCATGTTGGTATCTTTTCCAAAATCATTTGAGAACTTCGTGCAATCGTCAATTTTTGACAAAGATACAATGAAATTGGAAGAAGTTAGGCTTCCAGATTCTTTTTTAGTGGTGGAAAGGGCCATGGAAATGGAAAAGAAAGTCGAATGACAAGAATCTACTTTAAAGGGTCCTAAGCCAGGATATATTTGCAACTATTGCAAAGAGAAGAATACCATACATCAGACTGTCCGAAGAGGAAACAACCTTTTGGGTCTCATGCGGTAGCAGAGTGTGAAGCTAAGTCTGATGATGACTCTGTTGTTGCACATAGACACAAACATTTTTCTGGTGTGTGAGTCATGGATACAAGGGCGTCCTACCATATGACACCAATGTGGGAGTGGTTTTCAGAGTATGTAGAGGTACCTGACAGCAATATTAAGATTGAAAATGATTTTTCTACAAGATTGCTGGAAGCGGCTTAATCAAGCTCATGATCATGATGGTAGATTCTGCACATTGAACGAGGTGAAGAATGTTCCACCTGTGAAGAAGAACTTGATATATGTAAATTAGTTGGATAATATAGATTTCAAGTATTCAGGTGGATATGAGATTCTTAATGTCTAGTTTAAAGGGGTTCAAATTTGATTATGAAGGATTTCATGCAATATACTATGTCTTTGATGAAGGGTTCTACAGTAACTGGTTCAATAAATGTTGTATCACAAAAGGTTTATGAGAAAATATGACTAAGACATGCCGTCTGAGGTTTGGGCATAGGAGTAAACATGGGATGTGAATGCCAGGATTGCCATGCATCTTACAATAATGGGAACACCACATCAGAATTATGTTGCTGAACAGATGAATCAAACATTGCTGGAGAAAGTAAGGTGCATACTCTCAAATGCAGACGCGCGGTTTTGGGTTGAAACTATGAACACGGCTTGCTACGTGATTAATCTTGGTCCCCACACAAGATACAAGTGCAGGATACCTTCTGAGGCATGGTATGTAAATATGTTGATTACTCAACTCCAAGAGTTTTTGGTTTCATTGTTTACTATCATGTGAATGAACGTAAAATTGAACCGAGAGAAAATATGGAGTATTTTATGGCTAAGGTGATGAAGTCAGGGGATACATGATCTGGTCTCCATAAAAAGACCGAGTGGTTCTAAGAAGGAACTTTGCCTTTGATGAAAGTTCTATGATTAAAAGCCAGGCTGAGTCCAGTTTTGAAGCATAAAAAGGTAGCACTGATAAATAGGTGGAGCTGCAGGATGAACTTGAGGTGGTTGATATGCATAGCCACAAAGAAATTCAAAAGGATCATTGATATGTTCAAATTACCCCAGAGCAACTCACTCAAATAAGAGTTCGATTGCAACACTTAGGGATCAAACGCCATAAACACTCAATATTTCACACAAAAAGTCTTTAGTTTTAGATAAAGCTAGGCAGTAAATAAGAAAGCAGTAAACAAAGCAATAGATCTAAACAGTTGTTCGTAATCAAGAAGAAGTGCTAGATTCAGGTACTTATCAATAAAGACATTCAATTTATTAGTTTGATTCTAGAACTCGAATGCAAACAATAAGTTATTAAACTCTCTCTGTGATAAACCATTAGATGCCTAACTTCTAATCAAATACCAACATCTCGATGTGTATTCAATGAATCAAATAAGCAATAAATCAGATTGGAATATGTTCATCTAAAATCCTCGACCAACTATCGTTGCAAAAATAAATCTAGTAAAACATAATTAGATTCTTGTATTGATTACACTTTCATGTCTCAAATTGTCTTATGATTCTAGATTCTTGTTAGCTATTCTAGAAACTAATATGAATAAAAATGCTGGTGTAGAATTTGATGAATAACTCTAGCAAGCAATGATTATCAATTTGACATTAAGCTCATGATATGCTCAAATTAACCCTAGAGCAACTTTACTCTCTCAAATAAGAGGTTCAGTTATAGTACTTAGGGATCAAATCCACAGGGAGCATGGACACACAATAAACTCAATACAATTGCGGTTAAGCTAGGCAAATAGATTTAAAAGCAGTAAATAAGATAGCAGTTGATTAATTTAGTTTGTTGTAAACAATAATAAGAAATAGTTAGATATAGGATTTCAGGAAATCAGGATTATAATGGATAGAAGCTAAGGGTTTTCTATCCTAGAACTGGAATGCAAACAGTAAGATCAAGTAGGGAATCTATCTATGATTTAAGTCTCTGTTAACAAATCTCGTTGAGAACTCGGAATAGACCGTCGATCGATGTTATTGAGCTAGCATCGATCGATGTTATTGAGCTAGCATCTATCGATGCTCACATAAATCAAGCATTACGACCTAATTTGATATGTTCACTAAAATTGCTAGACCAACTCTTGTATGTATCTAGCAACCTAGCTCAACAGGATTTATTCAGGTAATGATCCTACTCTCGCAGTTTTCAATTATCCTAAGATCAGAGTTCTAGTCAGCTCTATAACACATGCAATAAGCCCAATACCGATGAAGGATATTTATTACACACTAGCAGTTCTATTGTTTGGCTAATCCATCAATACTAGTGAACCCTCAGTCTAAAATGAGATAAGGCTGCTACTAGTGATACTTCTCAGAACTCTTCCAGCAGGGGTGGGTCGTATTTTCGGCCTCCCCCTCCCCTTTTCCTTAGTGGTTTTGAGTTGGAATTGTCAAGGCTTGAAAAACATCTTGAGAATTCGACGTCTATGGGAGTTGTATCGCACTAAATCCCTGGACATAGTGTTTCTTATGGAGACCAAGAATAGCGATGAGTTCATCAAAGATAAGACCAAAGATTTTCATTATACCAACTACTTCTCGATACCACCCATGGGTCCCAGAGGGAGCCAGGCTCTTCTCTGGAAGAACAATGTGGATTTAAAATTCTTGGAATCCCTCCCCAATCTTATCGACACCGAGGTCACTTTCAAAGGCTCCTCCTCTTTCATATCCTTCGTCTATGGAGCTCCTGCTGTGGAGAATCGATCTTCCTTTTGGAATAAGCTCTCTCAGGTTGGTTTGGTCAGAGATTCCTCATGGTTATTATCCGGTGACTTTAATGAAATCCTTGATAATTCGGAAAAAGTTGGGGGACCGACCTCATGGGAGGGCTATTTTACCGCATTTAGATCAGTTGTCTCTCAAAGTGGCCTTTGGGATCTCAAACCCTCTGGGAACCACCTCTCATGGAGGGGCAACCGCTACACGCATTTCACTCGATCGAGATTAGACTGTTCCCTGGTTAATTGCGCATGGAGTGAGCGGTTCTCCATGGGCAGAAGCTGCTACCTACGTTTTGAGGGCTCCGATCACCGGCCTCTGTTAACTTTCTTTAGTGCGCCTGGGCAAAAGAAGGAAAGCCTCTTTCGGTTTAATAGAGCTTTAACAGAGAATATGGCTGTAGAAGAAATTGTAGACTCTGCTTGGCATCACTCTCCTATTGCATCAGTCATCACTAAACCGGATCATTGCCGGAGTGGTATTATTAAATGGCCTAAGGAAAAAAATTCCAAGAGCAACCTGTTAATCAACAAGAGCCAAGCGGAGCTAGATATTGCTCTTTCGACAGCTCCCCCAAACCTTTCCCTTATTGAATCTCTCACAGTAACCCTCCGATCCGCCTATAAAGAAGAAGAACAGTTCTGGCAGCAGCGGAGTAGGATTCAATGGCTGAGGAAAGGCGATAGGAACACAGGTTTTCTTCCACGCCGTCACACGTCAGCGCAGAATTATTAACTCCTTCTCTGTGATAGAAGATAAAGATGGCAGAGAGGTGTACGAGGAGCCTAAAATTGCTGCAGTTATAGCGGATTACTTTGGTGATATCTTTACTTCCAACGGTAATTCAGACTTCTCAGAGATTTCCTCTATCCTCTCTTGCAAAGTTACAGCTGAGATGAATGCCTCTTTCACAACTATACCGAGTGATTCGGAAATAAAACAAGCGGTCATGTCAATAAAAGGGGAAAAGGTTCCAGGGCCCGACGGCTTCCCCGCTACCTTCTATCATCATTATTGGCATATTTTTGTGATGATGTCATCCGATACATTAAACAATTCTTCATCTCTGACCGCTTACACCCTCAACAGAATGAGACTCATATTTGACTTATCCCTAAGGTTACGGGACCAAGAGGAGTGGCCGACTATAGACCCATAGCCCTTTGCAACACACACTATAAGATCATAGCCAAGATTCTTTCGCGAAGACTGAAACCATTGCTACCGAGCTTGATATCTAATGCTCAGTCCGCTTTTGTTACTGGAAGAGCCATACGAGATAATGTTTTGATCACCCATGAAACCCTTCACTATCTCAGAACTTCGGAAGCGAAGAAGCGGTGTTCTATGGCGGTTAAGAAGGATATGAGTAAAGCATATGATCGGCTTGAATGGGGGTTTATCAAATCTGTCCTATCTCATATGGGTTTTGCAAGCAGATGTATTACTTGGGTTATGCAATGCATTGAGTCGGTGTCTTACTCGTTTCTTGTAAATGGTACTCCGCAAGGGCACGTTACTCCATCCCGTGGAATACGGCAAGGGGATCCTCTATACCCTTATATATTCATCCTCTGCACGGAGGTTATTTCCTCTCTATGTGATAAAGCTCTAGACAACGGGTCCTTACGGGTGTAAGAGTATCACGCCAAAGCCCCTCGGTTAATCATTTATTGTTTGCCGACGATACAATGTTTTTATGTCGATCCAATCCATCTAGTATGGCTAGTCTTTTGACTATCTTGCAGCGGTATGAGAACTTATCAGGACAGAGAATCAACTTCCTTAAGTCCACCATCACCTTCTCTGGTAACCTCCCCCCCCCCCCGAAGTAAAGGCAAGGGTCAAGCTGACACTTTCAATTGAGGCTGGGGAGGGATCGGAAAATATTTAGGTTCACCCGAGCTCTTTGGAAGACGGAAGAAGGACATACTTGCATCCATCGTTGATCGTATTTGACAAAAAGCCTTTAGTTAGACCTAAATATTCCTCTCCGGAGCTGGTAAACAGGTTCTACTTAGGGCGGTGTTGGCTGCCATGCCTTGCTATGCCATGTCTTGCTTCAAGATTCTATTTCTCTCTGTAAACAAATCCAATCTATCCTTACCTGTTTTTGGTGGGATTCCTACACGGAGAAGAAGAAGATGTGTTGGGTGGCTTGGTCTACTCTCACCCAACCAAAATTTGCAGGCGGCTTGGGCTTCCAAGATATTGAAACCTTCAATGATGCTCTTTTGGCTAAAATAGGCTGGAGACTTATTACTGACCCACATTCTCTAGTCGCTCGAGTGTTACTCGGAAAGTACGCTTGGAATTCATCCTTCCTTGACTGTCTGGTTCCCTCATCAGCTTCTCATGGGTGGAGGAGCATACTGGTTGGAAGGGATCTTCTCCGCAAGGGGCTTAGCTGGACAGGGGGAAATGGAGAAGGTATTCGGGTTTGGCAAGATCCTTGGCTCAGTTGTGTCACCCCCTCCATTTAGATAGGCCCACTTTCACTCTCGACTTCTACTCTCTTGGTTAATGACTTACTCTGTTCATTGACTAATATGTGGGACAGAGGGAACATCAAAGAACTCCTTCCTTAGTATGAGGAGACCATCTTATGGTTGTTTACCAGCGTTGCACCATCTCAAGATAAGCTTGCATGGCTTCCTGAAAAGTCAGGGAAGTACACCACTCGATCCGGATACAACACTGCTATGATGGTGGAAAAAATTGTTCAAGACGCTTCCCCCTACTTTCAACTGGATGAAGAATACATGGAATGTCCAAACCGCTCCCAAACTTAAAAGATTTTCTTTGGAAGATGGGGAAGAAAGCTATTCCTGTGAGTGAGAATCTAGCTAGCAGAGGTGTCCCCTCTTTCCCGTGTAAAACATGTGGGGGGAATGGAGGATGATTTCCATGTCTTTCTCCAATGTCCCTGTGGCGGCTCAGATGTGGAAGTTGTCCCCTCTAGCTCCCTCCCCTCCTGTTATTACTCCTGACCATTCCTGATTTTGTCTCCTCCTGCTCTTTGCTGATAAACCTACCTCCTTCTGGTGTGTTAATACCATTGTGGCCATGTATGGTTAGCCCGCAATAAGCGATGTTTTGAGGATCACTCTTACTCCGCTATGGAGATTGTCACAAAATCGGTGTGTGATCCTCGGGAATGGCAAAATTCTCAGGGCATAGTTCTGGGAGATGTCCAACTCCCCCTCCCCGAATCAGTGACACCCTTGCACCACCCTCTGTTCATTCAATCGATATTTTTCATGTGGATGCTGCTTGGGATGATCGCTCTGGTATGTATGGATTAGGGGGACTGTTTTCAGGTTCAACTACTGTATGTCGCCTACCCTGTCTGTCCGAATCCAGGACCTTCGTTTCGTTTGCGTTAATGGCTGAGGCCCTCGCAATTCGTTTGGCAGTTATGACAGCTGCATTTTCAAACATCAAATCCCTGATGATTCTCTCGGATTCCTTTATCCTCGTCAAGCTATTGAAAGGAAAGGGGTCTAGACCAGCTTTGTTTGGCATTTTGTTTGATATCTATCACTTCAGTTCCTACTTTGATGTTATCTCTTTCCATTTCATTCCTCGTTTGCAAAACTCTGATGCTGATTTGGTGGCAAAATCGGCTCTAGCTAATGCCGTTGTATCCACCTCCCTCGTGGGAGTGTAAGACTTTCTTTATGAATTGAAATCTTTGTTTGCTCAAAAAAAAATTCAGGAAGATCTTATCATTTTTTTAATTTAAAAACATCGTTCCAAATAAACTTAAAGAAAATCAAAACAAAATTGGAATAATTAAAAATGACTAGACTTTTTGGAAAGATAAATTTAAAATTATTTTGAAGTTATTATTTCGAAATACTTAATTATTTATTTTAAAAAATTAAGAAATATTTAATTAAAATTATAAATAAGGATAAAAATTATCATTTAACCCATTAGTAAAACCAATTTTAGTCATTTTGAGTTTGGAGTGCTGTTTCGGGGAAAAAAAAACTAAAGATAAGCTATTTAGGAGATTTATCAAATTTAAACTTTGTATTCCTTTATTAGAAGTATAATTAAACTATATTATTAACATTTTTTATATAACTTTGAAAATATTTTAAACAGATAAACTGTTTATATTCTTATCTATGTTAAAAACATTTTTTCTTCATAAAATAAATATCTAAAAGATATTTAAGTATTAAAAATATCTAAATCCAAACACGCGATTATAATAAATAACTAGACTTTTACCTTCGCTCAAGCGCGAAATTTTATTTTATTATAGTTCAGTTTTTGTAAAATTTAGTTTAAGTGTTTTGAATTTAAAAATAACAGAATTATATATTATCTTATTTTCTTAGACTTTGATATTTTCATGATTTGTTTTCAAAAAAATGTGTGTTTAATTCTTATAAAAAATATTTAAATTACTTAATTTTTATTTGAAATTATATATGTTTAACGATTATAAGTAGTAAGACTTTTCACAAGGCCAGTCCATAAGACAAGACACCCAAGGCACCCGCTAGGGCAAATAATTGAAAGAGCATGTTTTTTGTTTAAATTTTATATTAAGAAATTTTTAGTATTCATATGTAAATATTATTTACAATTTTTTGATGACAAAAATATTTACAACAAATTTTAGCATTTTCATGAAACTTTTATTAATAGTATACTGCATGAATTTATCGTTAAATAATACAATTTATTAAACTTTGGAATTTTTATTAACAAATAATTTTAGTAAACTTATGATTTTGAATAGTATACTGCATGAATTTATCGTTAAATAATACAATTTTTTAAACTTTGAAATTTTTATTAACAAATAATTTTAGTAAACTTATGATTGATTGCACTTACATGTTTAAGATAATATTAACTAACAATATTTATCGTATTTTATATTGAGGTTGTGTAATTGTTGAAATTATGGTATAAATATTAATGAGACTCAATATAAAGTACGATAGATTATAGATATTTTATATATTATATAACACAGGCTTGTAATTAAGAGTGATAATAATTTATAAATTCAATATTATATAATTTAGAATAATAAGACACACACACATATATATAGGACCATTTAAGACTTAAATGACCATTTTCATCAGTAGATAAAAATATGATTCTAAATTAATAGAAAAGATAAAATAATATATACAAACTCTACAATTTTATGTTTAGCTTTTATAATTTCATTTTTAAGAACTTTTTTTATACCAAACAAATGAATATATACTGATTTTTATTATGGATGGATGATAAAATATATTACATATCAGAAATTACAAAAATATTGTATACTAATAATGCCGAATAAGACTTTTAAATAACATTTTTAATGACTCATATATAAAAGTACCATCAAAATTTAAATTACTATTTTAATTAAAGGTATCCAAATCATGATAATAACCATTTTAATTGACAAACATAAATAAAAATTCAAAATGCATCTAAATATCCAATTAACAGAATTATGGTAAAATTTAAAAGTTTTAATCCTTTATCAAAATTAAATATTCAACTATATTAACAATAATTTTATATAATTTTGAAAATTTATATGTACGGGTGCACGTATCAAATTTCCAGTTGTATTTAAAGTCCAACAAAATGATATATATTATGTCAAAATACCTAAGGACCAAATCTTTTTTAATTTAATATTCATTATATATTAAAGATAAACATTATAACTTTTGAAGTATGACGCATGTCGTCATGAGAATAATTCTTGAGAGTCATTAGAAAAATAAGTTCATCTATCTAAGTATAAACTATAGTTTTCGTTAAACTAACCATAAAACCGCTTTTTTATTATTCTTCATTATTTCTTTAATTAAAATTTACGGAGTTACCTAATGTTATTAAAATATATGACAACTAATGATTTTCAATAATAAAGATTGTCTAACAATTTTGTATACCCTATATCCTTTTTGTTTAAATCTTTTTTTATTAAAATAAATTACACAATTGCATTAACCATGTAATAAAATTGTAGATTTTTTCATACATACTTTATCATGAATTTTAAAAACGAGTATAAATTATTAAACTGTTAACATTCTCACATACACTTTGTGATCAATGGTTTTATTTTTTTCTATAATAAGATATAAATGATTATAAAACCACATGATTAAGAAGTTTTACTTAATAGATGTTTATATATATATATATATATATCATTTAAATTAAACTATATACCATTTAAAAATACATACATATATTTTGATATTTTCATCGAATAAATACTGAAAACCTAATATCTTAATTTTGCATTGCATTTTTTAAATGATTATAAATTATTAAATATTCTACACTAAAGATGTTTATCAATGGTTTAAAATATTTTTATTAAAAGATGATGATAATCATACAACCATATGATTAGGAACTATATTTAATAAATAACCATATAAAAATATATTGTTTATCTATTTTAATATCATTTGATTTACTTATATATCATATACGATAGATAAACTAATTGTTTTGATATATTTGCCATAAAATAATTGTTAATAAATGAGAGTGATTGTTTGATTTATACGTGCATGCTAATTTAAATCTATACATAATAGTTATATATATATATATATATATTTATTTATTTATTTATTTATTATTTTATTATTTCATAATATATAGAAAATATAAAATAAATAATAATACATAAATACAATTTATATATAAAATATTTATTTCGCGCAAGGCGCGGATCCTAACCTTGTATTTTATTAAAATGAAAAAAGGGCACGCAAACGTGTGGATCAAAGTGATCTGCTTCTAATTGCTCTACTTATTTATCATTCTAAAACATGTTGATTTGGTAAATAAAACAAGAAATATACATCTGGTAATTAAGGGGGTCTTATTGGACTAAGGATTTGAGAAAATTCTGGGAATTTTAGATTTAGTGGAATTTGGATAGAATTTGTAGATTTTGATAAGGATTCGGAAGATTTTGGTGAAATTTAAGATGATGATTTTGGTAGTTTTCTTCTCAAAAAGATTGGTGATTTTGTCAGATTTTTTTAATATTAAATAAAAGTAGAGCAGTTGTATTTCTTTTCTCCTCCGAGAGCTTTCATGTCTGAAACCAACAACAACAAAGCTTGACTCATCCTTTTGATTTTCTGTTTCTTTCAAAAAAAGTTATCGGGAAAATAGAAATTAGGTTTTCTCATAAATCAATACAACTCAGAATTCCACTACCACTACCATTAACTATCCAATCCAACACAAACTTCAACCTAAACAGCAAAATCAGTCCAAGCATTCTCATTCTCCTAATAATCATAATCCTACCGGTCATCTTCTTCATCTCCGGTTTTATTCCTCTTTACACCACCGGAAGAGACAAAGAAGATTACTTCCACAAAAGTCACTGAAAGTTGTATCTATTATTTTCCAAGAACCACAAAAAGAAATTTGGTCAAAAGTTAAGAAAAAAAGAAAACTTGTCAAATATTTTTCAAATACCATCTCACACGATGGAATTTCTGTTCACTCAATTTTAACTACGAATCATTTTTCAAATACTTCCCAAATACTTTCTAATATGTTTTATAGATGAAATCCTTATTTTCCAATAAGGGTGGATTTGATGTAGTTTTTATAAATGCTTGATCCAATAATCAAGAATTTAAGATAACTTCTGTAAATACTAGATTCACTAAGGTGAGATTTGGACAAAAAATAAAATCCCACCAAATCACCAATTCAATAACCCCCCCCCCCTAAATATATTTGCTGCTGAATGGTGATCGCGTGGAGATATAGAAACAAGAACTGTCAGCGAGAGGGACTGAGAAAATGTTCTGGATTTTGTTTGGTAAATATCTAAGTTGACACGTAATCTGGGAAGTTGTTAAGATGCTCAACTATTTAGCGTTTTTTCTGTTTTTGTTATTTTAAACTATGTATGAAGTTGTTAAGATTTTTAAATATTTAAGATATTAAATTCTAAAAACTGATTGGTCAGGGGAGTTGTAGTTTATAGTATAAATGATTCTTGTCATTCTCCTAAATAACCTAAACCCAAATATTGTTTTCTCCTCTACGTCTTCTTATTGGTGAGTAGTTTCTCTACGATCTTTTGTTTCGGGGCCAGGTTAAATCATCTTATGTGCATGTTCTTTGTCGTGAGTTTTGATTTTGTTCGTAGAGTTAAGCTTAAACCAATTAGTTTGTTTTTTGGCATAAATTTGTTTTTCTTTCTTTGTAGTCATTTCAAAATTTTTGTTTTCGTTGCATTGAGTGGAATTGACATTTTTTGGTTAGTGTTCGTTTAAAATCACTCTGAGGAACGGAGTAGTAGAAAAAAACGTGAAATCTCATGGATGTTAATTATGAGGATGAACTTTAAAAGTGAAAGACATATTAGTTAAGTGATTATGACTTAAGAGAAAATTGGTTTGGAAGATTAATAGTTTGCTAATCTATTTTTCATAAGCAGGCTAGTGAGTTTTCAAATTAGTGACATGTTTGTGGGAAAGCTTTGTTTTGTAGAAAATGGAGGATCAAAAACAGACAAGTTTCACGTTTGAAATAGATAACTTCTTGGAGAAGAAAGATTTGATGCGATCACCACATTTCTTTAGCGGAGGCTGCCAATGGTAAATGCAAAGATAATATATTTTAAATTCAATAATGTTTAATCAATATTATTTCCCTTCTTTTGTCAGGTTTGTTGATGTTTATCCCAAAGGATACGGTATTGAAGATCACATGTCTACGTTCCTCTGTGTTGCAAATCATGAATCATTGCAACTTGGATGGAAAAGAAGAGCTATCTTTTCCTTAGTTCTATCGAATGATCCGGCAAAGAACTCTACAGAACATTAGGAGATGGTATGCACTTATGCAGATGTATACTATACATATATATGACTGATGAAGAAGAATATCTAAATTAACCTCTCGTTTTTGGTTATCCAGGACCTGTAGGATGTTTCTGCGCTCAGTTTCCTGCATGGGTTGGGCAGATGCCATGCCTCTTGAAATGCTTCAGGAAATGGGTTTATGGAGAAGAACAAACTCATAGTTGAAGTCAAAGTAAAAGTACCCTTGAAGTTGTTGATGAATCAGAAGTTACTGGCAAGGAGACTTTGGATGTCTGCGGTTTCCAGTTCTTTATTCTCAGTATGATGATTATCAGAGCTGTGGTCTACTAAGGAAAAATGAAACATAGGCTTATGGTATCACTTTTTATTTGTAAAATTAAAAGGCATATTTTCCAAAAAGAAACATGATTGCATATAGTTTATTGAGAACAGTTTTTTGACAGCTTTTCTACTTGAACAATATAATATTAACTCTTTTGGGAGCTTCTTTTTATAAATCACAACTTAAATTATAAATCAGTTTTCATGTTCTCTCTTTTGATTTCCTTTGTATGTTATATTTTTTATATATTAAGTATTGTGGTAAACAATATATTCATGACAGTAGTCACTATTAATATCTTTGGAATTATTTTCCTGTCTATTAATTTGTTTGCTCTAAAACTAAAATTAATCTTAGTAATAAAAATTTGGAAGTATATTTAGAAAATATATGTTTTACGTTTTTATTTCTTTCAAATTTAAAAGAAATCAAATATTTTGGTAAAAGTTTCAGAAATGAAACTATTTCACATCAAAAAAAAAAAAATCACTGCTCTGATGGTTATAAACAGATTCTTCTTGTTTGCTGTTTTTTCTTCCTTTTTAGTTAAACTAAAAGAAGATTCTGGTTTACACAGGTTTGGTCAAGTGAGTAATCTTTTCGCGAAGCACCCAGAACATACCTTGAATTTCATACCAAAGAGCCAATTGTGAAGACAACACACATGAACCTCCTCCTCGGTCTCATCGACAAACTGAACAAGCCTGCACGTAGCTTCACCAAGGATGAGTTAAGCGAACACTCACATGGAGTTGATAGATCTAACAAAAGCAGGCTTTAAGCTAGACCTGGTTGAAGGAAAAGCTTGATGAGATTTCCTTGGAGTGGAAGAAAGCAAATGATGATGGTTCCTTTAATTCTTATGCGTCTCGAGTCCAAGAACTCGAGGAACAAGTCCAAGATCTGGAGGAACAAGTCAAGAATCTCAACCTTGAACTGGTCAAATCTTCTGCTAAAGTTTTGTGTTTGGAACAGACGGTGTCGAATCTCAGAGATGAACTGGAGCAAGGAAAAGCCAAATCTATCTTCTGAAAACATTCTTGAGGGAGTTGTTCGCTCTTGGGAAATATTGGATACGCGGATCTCAGTAATGAAGAGTAGAATAAGTAATGACATTTGTTTTCATTTATAAATCAAGAAGTTAGTCTTCTCTATTTGAATTGAAGCTGGTAGTTTTCATAACTTCTTGAACGCCACAAGTAACGATAACGTAAACTGATATAACATCTCAACAAAACTAATATCTTAGAATGCTTTGACCAAAAAAAAAAAAAGAAAGTTAATCAATGAGTTTTATTTGGACAGGTCTATTTAATGCACGATCTAAATGTTTGTCCACTTACATTAAAGTGTTGGAGTAATCCTCGAGAAAAAAGGCAAACAAAAAGAATATCGATCAACAAAAGAAATTTGGTTTTTCCAGAAATTGGGCAAATCTTCTAGACATTATTTGCAAATGATTTTGACACATATTTTCTTTAAAATCACTTTTACTAAATAAATATGACATGATTTACTAGAAAGATGACATGACATATAGCTAAATGTGACATGTATGATTATAATTAAGAGTTTTTTTGCAAATTTGATTCAAAACTCAAAGTCAAACACAAAACTAACATCTCCTTTTTTGTCATTTCTTGTGTCCAATTCACCCCATATG